>JAQFYM010004008.1:0-16777 GCA_034694785.1 Agrenia bidenticulata | reverse complement strand
ATCCATGTCCACCACCTTTGAGCTATTTATCCTGACAATGAAAAAATTAAGGCCTTAAAATGGCGTTCGAGGTGCGCAAAACAGATCAACTCGCTGAGTTCACTTGTTTTGCGCATAAAGTTTTGCATTTGAGTGTTTTTGTCTTATTTTTTGTGCCTATTGGTAGTTGGGGGCGATTGAAACGAATTTGGGGTCATTGATTTTAGATAGCTGATATGATAGCAACTGATACTATGTTCTAGATTATATGCTTGTTAAAGAAGCAAGTTTTAAATGAACAGCAGGTTTTAGTGTAAATACAAAGAAGTCGAAATTATTTACGGACTCATCCAAAAGTATGTATTTAGTCTTTTTAATTTTTCTTTTTAACTGTTTGTAAAAATATCAAAAAAAAGCAAAATGGGTCATATTTAAAGAATAAATAGCAAGAATAAAAAAAGTTTACATAAAATTGCAGATTTATAAATTGTATGTTTTCATATATCCGTTTTATAGTTCTTTACAGCAAAAAAAATCAAAATATATAAAAAGTGTTTCCCTAGCAACTTATGTTTTTAGATAATGTTATTTCGTAATCCTTACAATGCGAAAATGGACTAATCAGCTGAATTAGCAAAAATCCTTACTTGTTCTATGAGGGTTGGCCTATAATGAAGTATGCTTATATTTGAAAGGTCTTTTATGCAAGTTTATACACGCAAATTCGTGTTTTAGAAAAATCACTAAAATTTTGGGACGTAAAAAAGGTCTTTTAAGCCAGTTTAAACTAGGGATGTGGATCGGATCTGTTTAGGATCATAATCTATATAAAGATCATTAAAAAAAGGATTTAGAGGATCTATTCCCTTTAGATCATTTTTTTTGTATTTTATTCTAGCCTCTAATGACATCTAAGAATATATGGGACTACTTTAAAAACGAAAATGGTAAAGTAAAATGTAATAAATGCGGCAAAGAATTTGCATATTTTATATCATCTACTGGAAACTATAACATGCATCTTCGCCATGTGCATAATATAAACATTAAGAAATGTGGGTCCATGCATAAAGCCTTAATATTTTTTTCTTTACAAGCTCTTTTTAATTGTGATACAGCATCGCGGGAATACATAATATGTGAATATGTTGGTCGATCAAATATGACATTTAAAGCTCTAGTTGAATCCCCGGTGTTGAGATATTTGTTTTCACAAAATGAGAGGCAAGCGATACCAATCTCAGTAAATGCAATAGGCGACATTGTATCAACATTTGCAGATAAAATATCATTTATTTAAAAGCTTATATTTTCTAGGCAAATCCAAATCAAGGCCTGTATAGTATTTCATTTGATGAGTGGGTATATTTTAACAAAAGATTCATTTCATTTTTTGCATCTATACCAAATACTAAACCAACATCGATTTTTTTGACAGCTTAAAGAATAAATCATTTCCCAAGCAGCAGTATTATAACACTAATTATGAATGAGGTTCTTATCGATTTTAGTCTAGATAAGAAAAAATGAGCACTTCAAAAGTTAAGATGGATGTAGTGTAATGCTAAAAATTGCTCGAGACACTCATTTTTGTACAAATTTGCATTTTGCATACATTGGCGTTGGTATTAAAGGATTTTCTTGTGGGTTCAAATTTCGTGGTGGATAAATAACACGTTAAAGAAGATAATGATAATGAAATTGTGGATGAAAGCTCTGAGCTTGACGAAAAAAGAAAATATTGAATATTGGTATATAGACATAAACCAAACGCTTTAGGAACTAAGAAAAATAATAAGAAACTTTAAGAAATAAACGGTACGCGCTAATATGTTTGAAAAAGAATTGATATTAAACAATACGCCTGCTTAGATACAACCACTTTTTTCCTACACGTGGAATTCCACTTTATCTATGATTCATCCGTTTTATAATCATTTCATTGATATAAAAATGTATTATGAGCACAAGGAGATAGAATAAATATTTCAGAGGATGAGTTACAGTTGGTACATAAATTATGCACGGTTTAAGTTTCCTGTAAGAATGTATTTACCAAGGTTTCAGATAGCAAATTGAATTATATAAAGCCCGGACACTTTTAAATTTTTTATATAAAAATGTTATAAAAACACAATCAAGATATAAATAAAGATTTCTTAATTTATAAACCTGAGATTATATGAAAGAGATACAATAATACTAGATTCTGCATATTTTCTAATGTATAGTTTGCATGTATATCAGAATACATGTAGAAATATTCCGAAGACTGAAATAAATGATGTTCTAGATTTATAAAATTTTGTATAAAAAAGTGACTTCTCAATCCAAGACCGATAAAAGCAAATAAATTCCAAGAAAGGATAATTAATCCCGAATTCAGATGAATTTGATTAAAAGATGAATGAAATTAACACCTTGGCAACTAATCACGAAATTACTATTTTGAATGCATGCTATGACACAGAAATTATTATATTTTTTACACAGGAAAAAAATGTCGCAAATACCTGAACAACTTTATATATTTTTAACAGCAGTTCGTGTTTCCACCCTTAAAGTAGAATCATCTTTTTCATTGGCTGGTAATATATTTACAAGACTCGCAACAGAATGAAAAGTGAAACTTACAATAATTTGTTGGTACTAAAGTATTTTTTTCTTGATTTTGAGAAAAACTAACTTCAGCAACAAGAAATAAAAAATACAATACTTAGAAATATAGGTTATGTCTTTTTGTTTACATATTTTTACATTTTGGTATAAATTTTTTATTTAAAGGGAAAAAATTTTAGCAGTGGGCATCGTGCGTATGCGAAAATCTTACCAAAAGATCGATATTAAAGTGTTGTAGTCAAAACAACGAATATTTTTTTGTACTAAACTCTATAATTCTATAGCATCTCCGTAGCATCCAAATGTCGTAAAGCAAGATTTAAAATTCGAAAAGTCTTTTAATGATCAGAAGTTAGCTATAAATGTGTTATTATTGCACGACACGGGTATTTGTTTGCAATACATTTTGGTTATACAATCAATATGGCCTTTATAAAAATATAAATTAACTTAGGTGAAAAGTTTTTACGAAAAAATAATTTATTTGCCAATTTTATATCACATCCTTGTTCTTTTTGTATAATATAGTACGATAATGATATTTTTTACAACATTGAAGACAAGTTTTTAAAACAAAAATGCCGATGATCTATATGGATCTAATTTCATGGTAGATCATTGATGTGAATTTTGAGTATTTTAAAAACGATCCGTGAATGAGCTAGATCCAGATTACAATAGATCAGATCCTCATCCCTAGTTTATACACGCAAATTCGTGTTTTAGAAAAATCACTAAAATTTTCGGAAGTAAAAAGGGTCTTTTATTTGAGGTAAAATAGTATTCCGTCTTTAGTAATATATATTTAGCCACTTAAAACAATTAAAATCTTTTTTGTTTATCTACAAAGAAAACCTCATAGCATATAAAAAAAATCTTTATACTAGTAAAAGATATTCCAAGTCTACGACCGAAGGTTTAAAGGCTAGTTTAAAACATTATAGCATATCAATATTTATGTTCATAGCATTTACGGCACGTAAAAGACACATGAAAGTATTCTAGTGGATAAAAATGCCTACGCAAAAATGCAAGCCAATAATAAAATACCCACTTCATTAGACACCAGAACCAGGGTGAATTAGTTACGCACGCAAAAAGTTGCAATAATAGGTTATCTGTAAAAAAATCTTTAAACTATGTAATATAGACATTTTGATGTCGACGAAGCATTTTTTTTTATGGATCCACTATTACGGACCTAGCAGCTATTATGACAAATATTTATACGCTAGATATAGCTTTTAAATTTTTTTGTAAAAATTTTGACGATATTAAAATAATGTATTATACTAATTTTTATAAAAAAAATAAACAGAATTCAAAAGAAAGTATTGTATTATTAGATCGCAGCTAATGGCCATCAATAGACATATACTGTATCTGCGAGAAATCTTTGTTTTAGTACAAATGCAATTATCTGAAATATAATATATCGCATTACAACAAAAAATTATGAAATAATTATACAGCGGCATATACTAGCCACTTTTTCTGGTATGATTTAGTAACAAAAATACGCTGAAATTACGGAAAAAATACTATATAAAAAAGTAAAAAAATACCGATTGCAGACATGGTCATAGTAAATGATTCCGATATTAAAAAGTAGATTTTGAACATTTGACTCTGGAACAGTCGATTAATGTAGCCTAAAAATTACAAAATCGAAATCATTATTGCATTACTAAAGGACCTCATGTTGCAGTTATCTGCACATATTGTGTCAGATTACTTTATTCTACTATATAAAACCACGTTTTTATATCGCCAAAACAAGAGTAACAGAAGCTGCAGTTGTAGATAGTGTAAGTAGTGTATTACGTAAAAAACAATATCTGTTTTGTACTAAATAAACAAAAATTCAGTTGTAACGTTCGAAAATACATGTACTTGTCAAAAAAAAATCAAATGTTGTCGTCAATGACTGCTGGAGTCTTTTTGCAAGGCAAGCACGTAGGGCGAAACATCTAAGACAGATTTAACAAAATTTTTTCATTGTAGCGGGTTTTGTCAATTTGTTTTGTAAATTTTAATAAACAAAAAAAAACTATTTTTTTTATGTATATTTGCATGAAAAAAAAAGATGTTCGAAAGTAATAATTTTTACTAATAAATATCTATATCTATTATGTTTCCACACATTGATCACACGCAATATTATATATTTTTACGTCTATCAACTAGGATGCGAGCCACTGGCTTCAAAAGTGTATCTATGCGGGTATCAAGTAACAACAGGAATTGAAGCATGGACGATCAAAAGGATAGATACGGCAGTTTGAAAATGTATAAAAGGACCGAATCAAACTACATCAAAGTTAGATCCGTTTTTCGCACTGGAAAAATGCAAAATATCTGCACTGCTGCTTAAGCGATGTAATCGTGCAAATACTATATTTTAGTAAAAAAAAACACGGCACAGTCGTCATTGTGGAAAAATTTATTTGTGTTAATAAAATAGACATTTTACTTGCAAATGGCATATATTTCAACAAAAAACCTTTTATACCTTGCTTTTGCAGATAATAAACTTTTTAAATAACAAAAAAAGTATTAAGTCATTTACACGTGTTCCTTTGAGAAAATTGTATAAAAAAAAGTGCATAAACTGGCATCTGCCTGACTCGTTTATCATATGCTACATAAAACCCCATACCGGAAAAAGATCTTTAGCGTCTTGTAAAGTTAGCTTATGACTTTTTCGCGCCAGTAAATACTTTTGTAAATTGGGGGTGTAGTTTTTGGCAATTTAACTCGTCGAAAAAATCAAAAAATGTTTTATTAATAGGGCAATCATTTGACAGTTCATCTTTTTTAAAACTACTAAATCTAATAAAATACCTGTATAGTTACATTTTATTTGTATTCTTGTGATTGAACCATTCAAAGAGTCGTAATACTAGAGTAATGGCGGGAAAATGAAATCTGCGCCTAAATATAATAGCAAAATACAGATATCCATATTCAAAATGTCGCTGCTTACAAAAAGTGTTACACAATTTAACGTAAGCTTGTAGATCTGTAGATAATTACACATGTGTAAAACATTTATATTTCTACGTATTTTATCTCTGTTCTTACAAACATAACTTAAACCTCTTGAATGTCGTGACTATATTTTATCTATGTTGGTTTAAGAATGACATATAGTTGTTTCTGCCTTGATGATGTTCGCATCTTTTCTATGTAGCATTTTTGTCGCATCTTTTAATGGTGATAAAAGTACATCAATTCGCGTATTTTTTAAAATCCATTTATTAATTATAATAATTTACATTTGCGAAGCATTCTATTACAGTGGATAAAAATCTTTTTAATCTTTCAAGCATGCTGTTCAAAAAGACCAGCGGGTTTATCAAGATAAAATATAGTTAATCAATTTAATCTTATTCAGGTTTTATCATTTATCCATATGCCGTAATAAATAGTCTTTTAAGTGATTACCATATGGATCTATTATCCGTCTTACAATTTGAATTTGTGTTGTCTATTCTGCGCCTTAATTTAAGGCAACACGTTGCTTGTTAAACCGATGTATTGGTAAGTAGTTATATCAGTTTTTTTGTATATCAATATATAATTTACTAGTGTTGTTATATCTAGCGCTGTAGATTTTCTAATGCAACCACCACTGCCTGTGTCTGCGGTGTACAATCCTCGTTGAATAATTCGGCTATGCTTAAGCTTTCGCAAGTAATCATTGATATACCTTCATTCAATACCTATATATAAAAGTACGACTTGAGTAGTCATTTGTATGCTTGATACATGTGCGCTAATCCCATTCATTATCTTTACTAAATTTATGATTCGCACTTGCTCCATTGAACATAGTGTTTACCTTTTTATTGTGATGTAGCCCGAAATCCTCTACTATAAGTAAAAAATAGTTTTATATTTCTATTGCGTCGTTTTTTTAGCTCTTCTTTTTGAACCTAAACAAAAGCTCTCGGCTAAATAAAAATACTAACTTACATATATTTATCTTTGCATTGATTCTTTTTGTTTATCAAAGTACACAACGAGTTCATTTATCGCTAAAGAATTTCGGTTTGACTTTTAATATCCATTTGCACCTTGGTTGCATACTTTTATTTATATTTTAAAATAGTTGTATTAGATTTAGGCAAAAGTTTTATTCATAGTAGTTAAGATTCTCGAAAAACTTGAGCTATAATATTTGTGTACGGTAAAAAAATCAACGGTTGCATGCTTTGCTACAAACTCATCTAATGATTTACCTGATATCTTAGTTATTTGTTTTATAATTGATTTTTTTTTACTTAAATTTTGCTGTCCTTTTTGCCGAAATCATCTAACAAAAAGTTATGTTTTGGTTTGAGTGATTTGTAAGATTAGATTTAAACCCGTTTTTGTATGATTAATTTTTTTACACATATTAAATATCGCGAAGTTGATTTTTTTGTGCAGTTCGTGTAAAATGTCAATATCCCACTCTGCTGTCTTTTTTTATTTTAGACTGTAAAAAAAAAGAACAATAACACAATAATTCCGTTAAAGTTTAACTCAAACTAAAAATTTTATTAACTAATTGCAAATTTCACAGTTTGATTTCAAAAAAATTTTTGAGGTGGAACCTCTAACTGCAGCCCGATTTTTTTTAGACCCGATTTACATATCCTTTTATGTGGTAATATTTTTACACTATAAAATGACCAGAATATATTTGCTTATTTATCAGCAACAAAAAACTATTTTATATTCGTTATATCAACCTTTTAATTCATTGCTTGTATAACGTAAACCAAAAACTCTTTAGATTTTTTATCGTATATTTGCCTCTCTCCAACTTAAAAAAAACTTTGAACTCTTGCGATAAGTAAAAATTTGGAAATTTTTCTCTGTGGTACCTGCTTTTACAGTTAAGCACATTTATATGAATTTTTTTATACACCAGCACCTTTTGTTATAGATAATTATGCTGTCAAAATCTAATAACTTTTTAACCTTTTAAGATTTTGTGATTTTTTACGTCTTTTTTTTATATTGATATATTATTTACAAAAATTGATTAAAAATTTACTTTTGAGTGTGATACAACATAGTCGTAATTTTGTAGGTCGCGAAAACATGTCTTGTAATTTTTATTTCATTGAGCAAATAACACAAAAACACTTGCCGAATATTTGCAAAAAATGTCATAATACAGCATTATTGTTTGTTAATCTATTATATTAACACATATTATTCACTTTGTCATTTGTCTGCACAAATCCAAAACAAAAAGAAAGTATGAAACCAAAAAAACGAGCAGATTATACAAAGGTTATACCAAAAAGGTAAATCTGATCAGAAACACAGTGCTGCAAATTTTTATTTGTCTAAATTGGACAAACAAATTTATAATAATTTTATTTTGCAGATGTAAATTTCTATTACAAAATTACAACTTGCTGGTGACTATTTACATAAATGGCATGCAGCTTTATATTAAAGTATGTTATAGTTCTTCATTATATAATGCAATACTGAATATTCCACGAGGATTTAAGATACAAATATAATAAAAGAACTTTTAAATCCTTTAATTTATATACAAAACTTCTTACTTATACAAGCTTTACAGGTGATCATTGACCTCTATTTTTTACTTATGTAATGTTGTATATTTTGCATTTTTATTATAATAAATAATAAAAAAAGAAGAAGAAAAAAAAATATACGCCAAATTCCTACAGGGTTAAGAACAACATGCAGAATTGAGCAGATATAAAATCAACTGGCTTGTCAAAAAATTGTTTCATTACGTGAATTTATACAAATGTCAAAAACAAGTTAACAAAAAACAAAATGGAATGATCGAAAGTATGTATAAATAGCTATTTATTTATTTTACAAAAAAAAAGGAAAAGTAATAAAAACTCAATGAAAAAACATACTCGGCTTGTATTATTTTGTTTTTACATAGGTATTCGTACGTTTTGAGCACTTCAAAGAGTTCAGACGCACCCACTTTTTTACTTAAATAAAATGAACCCTGTAAACTAATAAAAAGAAACAAAAAAAATAGTAAACAAAAACATAAACAAATAGGTTACATTTAATATAATAAGTAAAAGTTTACTAATGTATTTTTATTACAAATAAATACTTCGAATTCATTAATAATATGTCCCCGCAAAAAAAACAGATCTCGTCAAGGTAAATATCACGAAGCTCAAGTGTGGTTCCTTGATTCCTGAGCATCTGTAGCAGCTTTGCGTGCCCGTATTCGCATTCCACACGCTGTGTATGGGCTTGGTTATTAGGGTTAACCATGTTTCTTTCATGGATAACGATTTCGTGTTTAAATCAATTTTTTTAGTACCCGGTAAGTGCCCAATCATCCAAATCTATCATTGTCCCGTCTCACGAAATCCTTCATTGCATCATGAAGAGTCTGTCGATCTCTTTGTTCTACTAACATCATTCTCATGCGGTCGCTGTCCTCTATACAAAGCCCAGACACCCACTGACCATCCACATGTTTACCATAATTTTCACTCATAGCAATTTTATTGCTCCTTGTCCGCTGAAAGTTCGCCGAAGAGTAATCTACCCTTGTGGTATTTTCTCTTACCTCAAAAGAAGGCTTCCGTCCACTTGGACTCGTTTTCCATCCCCTCCTAAATTCCCCATTTCGTTCAGGCATGCAGTAAGGACGTCACAAACGTTATTGCACCAATTGACAACAGTGGTTTTTTTCTTTATCTTGCACAGTCTCATAATATCACTGTTGGTTTTTGTTTCAAAATACATCATGCAAATTTAAGTGGGTTTTTCACCGATAGTTTCTGTTTATTTACTACACCAGTTCTTGTTATATAGAAGATGTTGTTAAATACTAACATTTCTCTTTTGCATCCATGACACCTCAATTTGAAGCTATAATCATTATCCTTGCGTTTATAGAAATTTGTCCCTAAGCCTTTCCCACATTTACTGCAAACAACTGGTGCAGGATATTGGATGATGATATATTGCTGACAGCACTCAATTTAATCTTGGGGAGATGCAATAGATAAGTAAAATTTATCTGGTTCCATTTTTAGGGGAGTTTTTAAGGGAATTTATTTAAGTAAAAAAGTGGGGCGTCTGAACCTCTTTGAGTGCTCAAAACGTAGGAATACCTAAACATATACAAAATTTTACTTTTAATGATTTTTTGCGTTAATAAGCTGCTTTACTCGCAATTTGCATAATATTACAACTTGTCTAGTCTTTTTCATATTAATTAGCATAATTTTAGAGTTTTATGACTAAATACGACAAATTTTTGTTCATATACATACATACAATTATAGATACCAATAAATACTGTCATGGTTTTTATATATATATATATATAGAATTCCATATATCTAAATTTTTGTTGTACCTTTACCCATATATAAAATTATAGATGCATATTAAATGTACCGCATGAGAAGCCAGAAGTCATTGAATCAAGAGAACTCGAAAAAACTGATACTCCTTAACCACT
Source organism: Agrenia bidenticulata (assembly GCA_034694785.1). Classification (NCBI taxonomy): domain Eukaryota; kingdom Metazoa; phylum Arthropoda; class Collembola; order Entomobryomorpha; family Isotomidae; genus Agrenia; species Agrenia bidenticulata. The sequence goes on along the minus strand of JAQFYM010004008.1, from coordinate 6,693 downwards.
CAGATAAATATATATCAGAGTATGATTTTGCGAATGGTAAAACAAAGCGTTTAAATACATTTTGGGGTACTCTTGCTACCGAACTTAACTTTGGAGTTTACAAAAAATAATGCAAGGTTAAATACAATGCTTTACTTTGTACATGCCGCACGGCATTCCATTTGCGATACCGTATAGGTGCAGCTTTATTAACCTGGGCATATTATGATATCTACACTAGCACGATGCCCAAACGAAAAAGAAAATCCTAAGATACTAAAAGATGAAGAAATAGTTAAGCTTGGGTAAAACGAGACGTCAATGAGTCAGGCGATATTAGAGTCTTTAAAGAAAAGGAAATGAAGGTGAAGTTAAAAAAGATGTATATACAAAAACAGACAAAGTGAGCACACACAGCAAAAAATATGCACCACTGCTAGAGAAAAAATAAATAGCATAAAACTGGATGTAGTACAGCTTTAAAGATAGATCAATGAAAGAAAAAGAGAACTGTGCTGCTAAAAATGCATTTGATGTTAAGCTTACAGCTGTTAAAACACGAATGGATGGTATGGAAAATATACTTGAAGCAATCATAAAATTTTTAAAAAAGGGAAAATAATTAACACTTAAAACTTAAAACTGCAAACGCTAAACTTAAAAATTATACATTCTTTAATTATTTTTATTTTTAATAATGATTTTTTAGAACCATAAAGGATGTAAATTATTTGTTGTTTTTGTGAGTTAGCAACTAAATATAGGTACTGGTAATCTCTTAAATTTGCCTTGAACATACCAAATTCATGTCAAAAAATATTCCTTGTCTTTCTAGTTTTTTAACAAATCCTCAGTTTAAGAATTACTTGTAGTGATCATTGTTGTTTCAACTTTTTTAAATCCATAAAATGCACTATCTGCACAACAAAAAAATTGCTCAGGCAATATAATAATATACGATTTAAGGTTTGATGAACGTCAGTATATTCGTACACCGTAGTTATAGGGTTCAAAAGTAGCACCCTTAACCGCGTGCATTAATATACAATGCATAAAAAGGGTTCAAACTAAAACTCTTTGCGATTAAAATACACAAAGTATGCGTCAGGAATGTTTTATCGACTATTTTACCGTCCAAAGTATACCGTGCCTCGTAAACTACCAAGTGTTATCAAACCTGTTTTAAGGTCAACTATTTTAGTCGCTGAAGGTAATAATAACTCTTGAATGGCAATACTTTATATCCAAGGGACTATGCTATCTATGATGCGGTGGATGGTGGTATTTGGTATACCAAAATGTTTTTTTATTGACCTTATGTGTCCACATTACCACAATAATAAATGCAAACTAATAGTTTCAAATAAATATTTTTCGGACAAGAGGAACTAAGCTATAAATGTACAAGCATTGTATTGAAAAAAATACCCATTTATCCTTGCACTCTTGCAAACTGCAAATCTATAAATGCTTCTATTTGCATGTCTTCACTCGTGTGAATATTAGAATTCATTTTAGTCAGAACGATCATCACAAATTATTTTCATTAATACAAAAAAAGGGATATCCCTGTTTTCCATTTTAAGAAATGGTAAAAGACCGATTTAAATGCTAAAAAATAATTCCTAATCAGTATCAAAAATTGCATATATGTATTTTTATATGACCGGGTAAAAAATTTTAAATTTATATATATTGTTAATTTAATTTATATATAGATAAAAATGGGATGAGCCTACTATGTAAAAAGATTTTATTGTGTATTTTTGGTGCATTTGTATTTTGTCAAATGATTCCACTAGTAAAAATTCAACATATCATTTTGTATTTTGTGATACTTAAACCAAATTTTAGTAACATACTGTATATACTGTAAGATTATGTTGACAAATATGAAGACTACAAGTTGCGGTTTAGTTCAGTATCATTTCTTCGCATATCTTTTATTATATTTTTCTTTACTCTTTTTTTATAAATACAGTAAAATCTTTTTATAGTTGAATCCCACTATAGTGCAGTGGCGTAGGTAGGATTTATTTAGTGGGGGTTATTATAAAATGGGGGCTAAAAAATAGATTCCGTGAATTATGTGATCATAAAAAAAATATTTTCTTTATGTTTTAAAAAAAAAAATTATCAAGGGGGGGTTCATGCTCATTTTTTTCCCCTTAATTATGACCCTCCCTTAAATTAACACGTGAACAAAAATCGGATAAGGGTTTTGTCCCCCCTGTCCCTTCTCGCTACGCCCATGTTATAGTGACAAATTTTTAACAACGAAACTAACTACTAAATTTTGTATTTAATTCGTGACAAAAACCTGTATAAATGTTCATTTACACAGTGGTTTACCTTTTTATACTATTTGATGTTTTTTCAGGTATGATATTTTTGCGATTTTACTATAGAGAAGCATAGTTTAACGAATTACAAGTCAAAATGAAAAATGAAAAATGAGTTCGTACGATCAAAAAAAAAAAATGTAGAAATATTTTTTTAACACTATACGGCAACTTCATTGTACTTGTATAAATCAGGAGTAAAAAAAATACAATAAAACCGGATTAGTTATATCTTAACTCTAGAAGGTAAAATATTAAACGGCAACTGAATTTAAACTTTAGAAATCCACAAAAAGATAAAAAAATACTAAAGGGATATAGTATAAAATTTGAGCCTTTTTTTTGCGTAATTAAATCCCGGAAAAATACATAGGGATTCATTCTCCTTATCTTATATCTTAACAGATAAATAGGTATATTGTATTTAAAGGGTATGTTGTTTTTCGTGTTTTGCAAGAAAAACTTTTTATTAAGATATTAAAAATAACATATAACTTATTGTATTTTTTATGTCGTAAATTATCGTAAAACATTATTTGGTTAGTACTATGTATCTTTTGTTATTAAATAGGGTTTTTTAAGATATCATACTCGGGAGCTTATAAAAATAGGAATAAATTTATATGCATATTTCTACACCTCACCCAAAAATACTTGACATTTATTACCCGATACCCGAGTTAGAATGCACGGACTAGTCGGGTCATATTCGTGTTCTTTCAACGTACCTTCTGACATAAATTATTTTTTTTTTCCTGGACTTCAGCAGTGAACTGGCTTAGAACATGTATAAAACTAAGTGTGATTATGAGTCCTCATTCAGACGTTTTTGTACAAAAAATGTACATTTAAAGTTAAACAACCGTAAATTTCATTGGATTATAAAAGGAAACAAAAATTGAGATGTTGCTTTTGAAAACGTATACCGCAAAGATTATTCTGATATCGCAAGCGAATACTTTACTAATAAACAGTTTATCACAAAGCATAAAACGGCAAAAAGGCAGCTGGTCCTAATTTATACATAAAAGTATACTTTTATAAAAAATTAAGGTATACATTTTTATTTTGTTTCTTGTCATGGATTAAAAAAATTATTTCTGCGACACTTTTTTTGCATATATATAATGTATTAAAAGGTATAAAAATTTATTTTATGGTCAATAATTGTCTATCATACTATAAAATGTTTCTTGATATATGTTTTTTTTTCTTTTGATAGTCGCAATCTTTGCAAGAGAAATCGCTGTAGTTTTTTAGTTTTTATTGCTACATTTTGTGTGTTTTGGTCTTTCCTTTTTTATATTTGCAATATGCAAATAAATTTTGTTATACATGTTTGTAGGCAGTATATCTATATAGTACAATTTTTTTGCTCAAATTTTGCATAAAAACAGTGGTGCGGTAGATTTTTACTCTTTTGTATTGCACTTTTAAAAAATCATTAACTGTGTCAAATTTGCTACTGTAGTTGTTAAATATAAGTTGTTCTTTTCTATATGCATTTGGCATATTGTTATAGTTTTACATTTTTAACGTGAATATATTCTTGTATTGTGTTCTTTAGTACAATTTGTTTTTTATGAAATGCTTTCTTGTCGTCTTTCCATGCAATACAGCGTTGCGTTACTATGGGTCTAAAAAATCGTTTAAGCCTTTTCGTTTTTTTAAAAATTTTTTACAAGTAACAACTAATAGAAAATAAACAAAAAAAGTAAAACGAATTTCTTTTGTATTCTTTAGAAAAAATTAAAGTCGCCAAAATGTAAATTTGTGTGTTTAATAATTGAAACTGCGGATAAAGCATAATCAATTTATTTATATAGAGAACCATATAAAATACAGATTTAATTTATTTAAATTCTAAAAATTTACAACACTGAATTTCTGTAGCTTCGAACAAATAGCATTTTAATGTACATGTATCATCATGTAAAGTGTCACTACATTAAACTTATTATTTTTTACTGCTTTAACGACGCAATTAAACGAAACTGCATTTTGTTTTGTATTTACAAGATTTTGGTTAAGTAGACGATTTATAGCAAATAGCTAAAGAAACACATGTTTTTTAGATCAAAGTACGCGAATGTGTGTTAATTACACTGCATCTGCAAAAAAAATTGCAAAAATCTGATGCGGTAAGAGTTATTATCAAAACAGGGTATTATATGAAAATTACAGATTAACGCGCATTTTTGATATTCTGTGTATGCATCTATAATAAGGTGATGTGTAATATCTCTATCGATGAAAGCTCAATGCAGTAGTAACACAAATGCGTAAATGTTATTGTTTGTTTAAAGAACAGTATAGTATATATCTATAGTCTAGACCAACAAACACAGGTTTTCATCGCCGTAGTTATACAATAAGACACAAGACTTGTTAAGAATTTAGAATATGAATAATAAAATTGTAAATTTAGTATTTATAAGTATGCACAAAAACTGTATCTAACGTTTTTTGTATCTTTGTGTACAATTTTTCTGTTTTACCTCAGTGTACTTTTTGGCGGTGCAAATTTAGTTCAAAGAAACATAATATGCAGCAAAATATTAATTAGTAAAGAAAAAAATAATGCGTTTATATCCAATATAACATCTACGGTTAGTGTTTTTTTATTTAAAGCAAGGCAAAATACACTACATATATATATCGGTCATATAGACGAAATTTGTAGTCAAAAATGATATTTCTGATAATGAAAAAAAAGTGACGTTATTAAAACATAGTTTCTAATGGCACACACGTTAAGCATTTGCAAAACTGTAAAACAATGTTTAAAACCCATTATTGCTGAATATATACTTAGGTAAAAAAATTTTGCAAATACTCTGTAAAAAAAGGTCGACAGAAAAATTCCTTACTACATAATAACAATTAATCTGCATGGTATACATACGTAACATTGTTGGTACAGAATTCTTGCTATGATATCGCGCCTTTTTTAATACAAGATCATATCTGCTTTGCCTTTCTCTACATAAAACCCAAAACAAAATTATTTTGTTACTAAATTTTTATAAATGCTAAAAAAAAGCGACTTTTATAAGCAGCATATATTTTACAATGACTAGGTTTCATAACACAAGAAGCCCCATAAAAATAAAAGTGAGAGTATTGAGGGTTTATTTTCAATACGCTGTGGCAATAATATAGTCTTTTTGCTAAGGCGCAACATATGATTGTGCAATGGTATCTCAAACTCAAATTAAAACTATAGCATGAAATTTATTTTGTACTGTTAGTTTACCATATCATTCAATACTATAGTTTTAGCATTAGAACATTATACAGACATTGGATATTTTAAAAGAAAAATTGCATATGTAACGTATTGCATGATGAACGTATCTGTCATATATTTACGCGAATTTGCCTTTTCACTTCCACACTGATCTTAAACAACGACTGCTCAATGTAATAACATGCAAATAAATATACAATAAGCATGTATTAAAAAAAATAGTTTTGCAACAAAATATAAAAAAAAATTTTCAATGTGTAGCATGGTCGATCCCCATCTCTGTTTTCGGCAATATATTTTTTCTAACACAAAACCTTTTTTACTTGTTGATCATACAAAAAAAGTTGCGTCGCTAATAATACGTATATACAAAAAGACCATACTTTTGTACATCAAAAGTATTTGTTATGGGTACTAAAAAATCCTTAAAATAACTAAAACATCTAAAAAAAAAATAATTATTTTAAAAAAAAAATAATATTCGCGCGGTCTGTTTTAAATCTTATAGAATCGGGATACTAATGATTTTCTTAAGAAATAACACAACTAGTTGTGAATAATCTGGGACGCAAAATTCATTTTGAAAAGCACTAGAAGGGCGTGTCTAAAAAAATGCATTAATTGCGTTAAAATAAGAAACGGTGTCTAACAAAAACCACCATTAATTATAAAAGCATTTCGTTCATCTGCTGACACATAAATATTGATAGCAGTTTTTTAAAATCAAAGCATAAATAGGCAATTTAGTGTTCTTTATTAAAAATCAATATGCGCATTAATAATTGCATCTTAAAGTTTTACTTTATCTTTTTTAAGAAACATTTATTATTAGGCGTGAATTTTTCTTTATATAACTTATGGATAGTAACAAAGCATACACTTGAATTGTGATATTTTTAAAGTTACAACAAAAAATTTCAATCCTATAAAGTTTTTTATAAAAAAAATTAATTGCTTCTTTGGTTTCAAGTACTTCATGTGTCGTTATAACTTTTTAAACCGTTACTTCTAATACGGTAGACAAGTAAAAATTAAAAAAAAAAATTACTTTTTCATGCATTCAAAGACAACAATAAAGTTTTTTTTTCGTAGCATTTGGCAAAGAAGGCTTTACACACGACT
>JAQFYM010004007.1:0-16787 GCA_034694785.1 Agrenia bidenticulata | reverse complement strand
ACTGTAAATTACAAATTAAAATTAATAATTTTTTTTTCTATTATAAAAAGTGGCAATATATTAAGAAAACATTAAAGAGATTATACGCATAAAAAAGAAAAAAACAACAAAACACCATGGATAACTTTTCTGACACTTTCTACTATTTTTTTTGCATAAACTGCTAATATGTATCCGCATGTTTTGTTTTTTATTAAAATAATTAAATCAGATTATTTTCCTTAAAATAAAAATTTTTTTTTTATTTATGAGAAGGTAAACATATACTTTTAAACATAAACGATAGGTATGTAATATACTTTTTTTAGCTCGGAGGGTTTTAATAGTTAAAAGTGGCATTTTTCGTTTTCAGCTCTTTTTTTACGAACATATTTTTGCTTTCGGAGAGACGGATCTAAGATTACGGCAATTTAAATCCCGCCAGGGGCGGATTTACGTTACAGGGGGCCCGGTGGCCCGTATTTGTTCAGAGGCCTTTTTTTTTAAAGCTCTTTTTTTATATTTTAAAAAATTTAAGTAGTAGGCGGTGATCAGTCAAGTTTTTTATAACTATACATTCTACTATCTAAATTGTCAGGTTGAGCTATTGTGAGTCCGCATAAAAAAAATTCATGTTTTTTTGGCGTATATTCATCATCTTTTTATAATGTAAAAAACATAAAATTGTAAAAACGTATACATAGAATGCAAAGAATAAGTTTGCAGTACCATGTAAAAAAAATAATAAACAATTTTGTCAAAAAATTATTGTAAAGATTACTTTTTATACCTGGTAAAATAATGTACATTTAAAACAAATTTCGTTTTTACAGATATTTTTTAAAACGCTCTATTTGCAGTCTTGTCGATGAGACGTGTAAAACCTTTAATTAAATAGAAAAAAAAAACGTATATTTATGACCAGTGTACTACATAATTAAAAAACGTACCCAATAGTAAAAAGTAAGAAAACTTCGACGCAGTTTCTACTAGTATAATAAACAAATGCATTTAGTTTGTAGTTTAATAGTGATAAAGTGACTTCGTAAAACAATTTGCAACAAGTACAGAAAAACTTGCGATAAACACATGTTTTATGTTATATTTTGAATCTTATTAACACAAGATAAAGCATTTTAAAAGCACAATTAAAACTAGCAAAAAAAATGTCGTTTTATAAGATAGCTAAAACACAGTTAAATAGATGCAAAATTTTTAGTATTTTATTTGTTTTTAGTTTGCTAATTGCAAGGGTTACAACATGCATAAATAATAGTTAAAAGCACTCTTGCAATTATCCGAAGAAAACAAGTCGCTTAAACTTACTTACAACAACAAAAAATATCGTTTGTATTAACACTAGTTACAAACAGATAAAATTCATGTATGCATTTTTTTTTTGAAAAACAATAACATATATTTTTTGCTACTGTTCATTTTTTTTTTCGGATGATGTAAAATAATGTGTATAAAAACAAGAGTACAAGAGAAAAATACTAACTTTTTTGCATTCTTATTTTTTACATTGAAAAGAATTAAATATACTTTTTTGAACTATACAATTTAAATAAAACGGTTTATTAAAACATCTTGCAAATTGATTGTACAGATTTTGCGGAAATTACTTATACAAGTACATAAAAAGAGTTCTAAAAAAATTTTTAAAACTTTTTTATATATATCCAGTTCTTTTAGGAAATTGCCTTTTTTTGTACTTGCATAAACTAGTTCTATTTTATTTTTTATTTTTAAAAAATAATATTTAAAAAGGTTTTGTGGGCCCTTTATCCGCAGAGACCTGGTGCCCATGCCCCCAGGGCATCCCCCACCCCTAAATCCGCCCATAATCCCCGCAATCTTTAAAAAGACTTATAAATCATTACGACTGCATTTTAACAAATATGAGAGTAAAAATCATATGCAAAGGCAAAAAATTTATAAAATGTGCATCCAAATGTTTTTATTTTTTATTAATGGCATAAAATTTGGGTCCCAACACGCCAGGGTCCATTGGCTAGCGCCCCTGTCACGTCAAAAAATGCCACCCGCAAAAAGTAACCGCAAGACACTATTTGACGATCAAATGTGATCAGCCGAACAGATCTGACTATCGAAAGTGTTCCCCTTGTCAAAAAGTGTCCGCTCACTAAATATGAGAGTTCGACACTTCTGTAATCCTGATCGTTTACAGTGAAACAAATATACATATTTTTTTATATTATTTTATATAAATCATGTTATTTTTTTTCTTCAATCTAATAACAAACAATAAAAATGGAATTTAAAAAATTTGAATGTTTCAGAAGAAAAGTAAAAATAGATAAAAAAACACATTTACAAAAAAATCGTGTTACAATCGACTAGAATTTTAACAACGGGTGCAATTTCTTTGCCTTATGTGTGAATTTGACAGCTTTTTATCACTGAATGCATTTATAAGAAAAATCTTGAAAATGCATGATTTATAAAAATTACTTTAAATAACCCCATACAAGACTAACCACTAATTAAAACACTTTTCTTTTGTACCTCTTTGGTCAAAACCCTGTATAAGTAGCTACAATTTGGCGACGCCAGCAGAAAAACTGAGCAAGTCGATGCAGAGGCACGTGGAATCCCATGATGGAACATTTGCAGAAAACCAAACGAAGAAAAATGCAAATAGTAAGTCGAGTGGAGGATTTTTTGCCAAGAGCATTTTTGTAGGAGAAGAGAATATGAAGAGAGAAGAGGAACACAATGTACCGGTAGAGGACTTGAATTCATAGATGAACGAGTACCAAAGTCTAGTAAACAACATTTCATGGGGCAACAAATGGACGGCGGCACGGCTTAAAAGTAGCGCTTAGCCCCCAAGTCTCGTGTATACTCGCTAGTCTGCCCTGCGGCATCCTGGAGACAACTGGGTTTAGTCTGTAGCATAGACAGCCGCACAAGGACCAAAAATCCTTAGACGGTGACCGCCGCATAAGACAAGAAAAAGTCATGGGAAACCAAGAGGACCAACGGGGAAAAAGGCAGAACTAAGTACAAGGCAAATTGTAATGGACAGAATAGTGTACGACTGCCAGAAAACGACTTCACCCAGGGCATAAGTTTTTTAAAAAGAAGTGATGATGATATAATTTTTTAGCAATTTTAAGTATGCAGGTGGTAAACAGAACAATTAAGTCAGGAGGATCACAGTTTTGAACGTTTTAAGAAACAGGAAAAAAACACTTAGAATATTTTCTACGCCAGTTTAAGTATAGCACACTATTATAAAAAGTTTTTTTTACTGGTATAATTTCTTAATTTTATGTAGCTGGCTATTTGACGGACTTAGCAGCAAAAAAATTATAGAAAACTTGTAGTATAACAAAAGAATTATACAGAATTTAAAAATGTATTAAATAGTAAATTGTGGATAAACAATGCATAAATATCGACATACAGTATTAAGAAGTTTTATATTGAAACTCAGCCGAAAAGGCAAAGCACGATAAAAAAAGTAAAAGAAAAAATAGAATTAGCATAAAAGCGGATGCATGATGTTGAATAACTGCTTTAAACAAGCGCAAATAATATGACAACAAAAGACCGATAATAGATAAAGATACAATGTGGGAAAATAAAGACACTATAAGAGCTTATAAGGAGTGTCGATATGCTAATTGAACTTAAACACTACACACTAGAAGTATCTCTTAAGCAGATTATAATTTGAAGTACTGGCAATAAAAGCAACAATTATATATGAAAACAAGGGATTTGGACAGGCCAAATGGATAGTACAGATTTCTGCCTGAAGAATATGAACCTGCTATTAGACGGAATGGTAGAAATAAGGAGGCCAAAGTGATTAGAACAGAATCATATGTAGAACATGCGGACGCGTAGGTCATATAATCAGATATTGCGTTTAAAGACAAACACACAGTTACTAAGGTGAAAAAAAGTGTTCGCACAAAAGTACAGAAGACGACCACATATTTGCGGGAAAGTAAACATTGAAATACAGGGGTAACCAAAAGAGCACCTAAGACAAAGGCGAAAAAAGCACAGCATAATGACGAATATGTGAAAAAGTAGCAGTGCTCTTAAAAATGTTTGAAGGTAAATTCGCAAATAGATTATAAGATTTTAAGATAGTAGCGACACAAAAAAACCCGAACAATATGAATGATCTTGAAACATTATCACATATTTACTTATCATTAGTGAAACTGTAGCAACACGCAGTATTACAGGATAAGTTGTATTCACTGGTGACAAGCAAAAAAAAATGAAGACATATATTAAAAATAGTGTGTATGTAAACACGCAAACAATTTTTAAAATGCGCGGAAACATAGTGAAAAAGAACAAAAACACAGACGCAAGCATGACGGTGATATCAAATAAATGAGAAAACAAGTAACATATACCTATTGACATAAGACATAAAAAAGTTCAACTATTAGCATGGAATCGAACAGTTGAATCACTGGAAATCATTAGGAACCTTACAGGTAAGACAAAAATATGTATGTAAATGACGCAAACGTAAACCGAACTGCGGCAAAAGATGTCTTGCTTGAAAACAACTTTTTTAAAAGATACATAATGGTAATCTTTTTTAACGAGAAAATTTCATTATAACCAGACGAAAAAAGAATATGGCTGTCAAAAACGATATCATGTACAACTTTGTGTCATGTACTAGCGTATGAAAAAAAGAAAAAAAAGGAAATGTATAAGGTATACGCAAAGGACAAAGTACTAGACGGGAAAAAAGAAACAGCACAAAATATAAAAAAAAACTATTAAAGAACATCTATTTAGGTACAAACAGTATTATTCTTAGCCATAGCTTTAAAAACAAAACCTTCAGCGTGGTGAGGGAGTTTACTATAGTGCAACAGGACTAGACATTGTAGAAAAAAACACATTAAAATCGGATTTCGTTAAAGACAATGTCGAGGCGGTGGCAATAGTTCTTGTATAAAAACGCGTCATTTTTTATATGGATGGAAGTAAAAACCGATGAGCAAACACGACATGCAATCTTACAGTTTGATAAATGTTATAAAGACAGGGCGAATGAAAAAGAAGATCGTTGTAACATTATAAAATTACTACGAATTACAATAAGCAAGCAGGTAAGCATGCCAGTCGAGCATGAGATTATAAAAACCGACAAAAAAAGGCTAAAAGTAAAACACAGATCCTTTAGATATGGACCAGTGCAATAGAAAAAAATTAACTGTCATATTAAAGTACTACTATAAATAGACCGGAAAAGACCGCTAAATAACAGATTTACTAGCACTTTTTATTTAGTATAAAAAGGTGAAATAAAGCCAGATTTTGTGTGGACTATAGATTATTGAAAATAAAACTATAAACGACAAAAATCGAAAACCACGCATTAGACACTTTGGATAAAGATGGAACGCGGTGTTTTACTCGAAAAATGACGATTAATTTAGATATTAGCAAAAACTTTACTACAGGAGGACAGACGGAGACTGCATTATATCGCAAAACAAATTTAGCAAATGGAGCGTAATGCCTTTTGGTCTGTGTAACGGACCAGCGACATTTTCTAGATTGATGACAACAATACTGGAGAAATAATGTAGAAGTGCCCTATGATTTATCTTGTCGATATTATAATTTGTATGGGATCGAGGTAAAATCATTTAAAAGACTTATGAAACGTTTAAACCGAATTACAAATGCTATTGTAATATATAACATAAAATAGTATATTTTTTGTAGACGAAATACTATATCCAGGGTACAGAATAAACGCAAGTATTAGTAAAATAGACCGAGAAAAGATCAAAGCAACACAGAAGTACCTACACAGACCAATAGTAAAACCAAGCGGTAATTTGTAGGCGTTTGTTCTTATTTTGTAAAACTTTTTTATAAATTTGCAGCATTGGCATAGACCACGTAATGTAGTACTGAACAAAATGCTAAAATAAACATAGGCGAAAAAACAAAAAGAATAACATGGATAAAATGCTATACAATATTACAAAGGATCTGATACTTATACTGCCGACTTTGAGCATGACTTCGTGGTGACAACAGATGCATGTTCCAAAGGAATTGGAGCCATAATGAGCTAAATCGAAGACGAAAAAAATAGCAAAGTGCTATTGTGTAATATTAGATAATCAGTATCTGGAAAAATATAACAGTTATGAGCTAGAGGCAGTTGCAAGTTTACATGCCGTGTAGACTTTAACGCCATATTTGTGGGAAGAAGTTTATCCTTAGTCACCGATACAATGCACTAGTATATACTAACAAAAAAAAAAGTGAACAGGTAGCTGATGAGATGGGGTAAAAAATTATCAAAATTTGATTTTAAAATTAAGCACTAAAAAGATCCACAAAAAAAAGTTGTAGATGCTTAAAGCAGAAATAAAATAGTTAAGGTATCACATTTAATGAATAGAAATATGCGAAATAGACGATAGCAAGATATGGCTACAAATAGAGCCGAAAGTATGAAAAGTTGAAACGAATTACAACCAAAGGAGACTATCACACAAAGATGAAAGGCGGAAGTCAGTTAAATTAACGACAAAAAAAACATGATTTGACTAATAAACACCATGAAGACATTGAACATGCTTGCCAAAATTCTCCTTTATATTAATGAAGAAAATGTTTAATTGGAAGAAAATGTGAGAAGATGTTTATGATGTGGTAAGTAAATGTCAAAAATGCCAAATTTACAATAAGTTGAGTTGAAAACAAAGTAAACAACCACTTATGGTCAGGGACGTATAAACGAGATTAGGGATAAATACCATTAGTGCTGAAATTCTTATTTTTTTTCTGGAGGGGATATAAATTTTTAGTATGACTTAATTATACTTAAATGGCAATATTTACCCCTTTTTATGTTTTCTAAGAGGGTCCGACCATCCTACCCCCCCCCCTATATCACCACTGGATATGATGGGATTCTCCTAGAACCAAGAATGAAGGTAATAAATTTATAATTATCGAAATTGACTACTTAACAGCGTATATTGAGATGACATGCCTGACAGAACAAATTGCTGAAAAAGTAGAAACATTTATCGACGAAAAAAAAATATTTCGACATGATTGTCCGGACATCATTTTGTCAAATAAAGGCCTGGAGTATACAATGATTTTATACTGTACTTATGTAAACTTATAAAAATACCAAAGAAGTTTAGTAGTCTATATAGACCACAGATGAATGGTCTTAAGGGGCGAACAATTCAAACAATGATAAGAGTGTGGCAGAATAAACACATGAAAATATAACAGACTCGGATAAAACCATGAATCTAGCAGCCTTGTCGTTAAGATATAATGGATCAACAAGGTACAAACCAAGCTACATTTGAATGAATAATTGGAAAAGTACCAAGATTTTTTTTATAGCAAAAAACCAGAGAAAAAAACTAGAAAATACATAGAAGAAAGGGTTAAAAGAAAAAGGAATTGTCAAGTAAAAGTAATGAATAAGCTACGATAATAACAAGGAAATGCTAAAAACTATCAAAAGACAGCACTAAACTAGTCGTAGGAGACGACGTACTGTATTTAATTTTAAAAGCAAGGCAGAAAAGTGATTTGAAATTTTGGGACCATATGTGATTTTAGAAGGTTTAAAAGGCGGATCGTATGACATAAGTGACAATACTAACCCAACCGTTATGATCGTGTGACATTATAGGCAAGCAAAGAAGGTAATTGGGCAATACGATTACGACGAAATTATCGCGATAGATGAGGCTTTCCGGGAACAGAGGCATATAATAGACAAAAAGAATGTATAGGTCGACCGAAATATTGACATAGAAGTACAAATTGCATTCCTTATATGTATATTTGACAGCGGTTTATCACTGGTTGTTTAATTAGGATACAGGTATAAACTACTTAATATATTCTTATTCTTTTAATAACCCCAATAATACATCAAAACTGATTAAGAACACATTTTTTAACACTCCTAGCACAACCCCTGTAGCAGTAGCTACAAATCGCTGTTATTCCTAATTAGTTATTTAATAATTATAATTATGTGGCAAGGTTTTTGCGATGCACGAAATTTTATTTTTGCAATTGTTTTGACGGCCAGAAAAGGATACCATAAAGAAGCTATATATGCAAATATAACCAAAAAAAAAATCATGAACACCTGAAAAACCAAATAGTACTTCGAAAGCTACAAGTATGCATAGAAAACATTGCAAACAGTATTTCACTATGCTTTTACATATTTACCGTTTAGGGTTCGTAATTCGAATATTCAAATATGCGAAAAATTAAAGTATTCGGACTTTTTTGAAATATTCGAATATTGATTTCTGTGCAAGTCTTTTCGAGTATTTTGTGTACACATTTTATTTTTTACTAGCGGTTAATATCTAAATAAATCATATTTATAACATTTATTTTTGCCTGATTTTTGTTCATTAACCAACATATACAATAATGGTGTAGAAAAACCTATTTTTGCACAGTGCGTAGACTGATAAGCAAATAGTGGGATCGTCGGTACAAAACCTTTTTTTCCGATTTTGTTTTTACGCGAATAAAGCACGTAAACAATGAGGTAAGCAACATTATCGCCGAACATTTTTGATACAGAAACTTTTGAAAATGACAATAAATACAATTTTTAAATAATATATTTTTTCGTGTTACTGTTTTTGCTATCTGATTTTGCTGTATATCTTTCTTAAAAGCTTTTGACTATGCCTGTTTTTTCGAGGTTTGCAAAATCGGCATGGTGGTCTGAACTTATTTTTTTGCTACATATAATTTTTTTTAAAAAGACTGTATACCCTATACATTAAAATATGTATACTGTTTTTGAAAACTTTACCTAGGCATTCTTCTGGTCAAGTCCACCGAAATTAAAATATTTGTGACCTAAAATGCAAGATGTGCAAAGTAAAGTCTACATTTTCACGATTAATACTTTAAACGCAATATATACTTTAAAAAATAATATAGAAAATATAAAATGTCCTGGAAATGTTTTTTTTTATATCTATGTGAAAATTTCTTTTGTATTCAAATATTTGTGATTTTTTGATTTTTTAGAGCGTACATGGAACGATATTCCTTAACCCGCATATTTTCTAAAATTCCGAAACCAAGTTACGTTTTTATAAGTATTTTACTTTATAAAGCTTTTACATTTTATTAACTACATTATTGTTATTTTATGCCAAATAAATACATGACAAAGGTGGCAGATTGCTTTAAGTTTGTTTTTCATATATTTAGTCCGCTTTTTGCAATGTCCAAAAAAGATTTTTGCACTCGACTTACACTTTTCTTTTACTTGTAAATATTTTTTTTTAATAGAAAGAATAGACGAAAATTAGCAAATCGATTTAAAAGAATTCTTGATATATTCCCCTTTAATAATAAAGGTGCCAATTTTTAAAAAAACATAAACCAAAAGAACTACAAAATAACTGCTTGCGTGGAAAAAAAACGATGAATAAATCACAGTTTACTGTTGCATTATTCCTGTTTTAATAAATGAGCAATTCAAAATCGTGAGTCTGTCAATTTTTTTTACATGTATTTTTATAGTTCTTTAAAAGATAAATTTAAGCACATGACTTAATTGGAAATGTTTAGATATACAAAATTAATATATTTTTTGCTATCAAAGGCTGCTTAGTTATGCCAAGGTAAATACAAAAATATACAGATATTTACAAAATGGAATCAACACTGATTACAATTGTTAAAAAGATTTAACGAAAAAGGATTTGTAAACACGTAATCAGGTCGTAGCAAAAAAAAAATCAAAACAGAACAAATATGCAAGTTTACTAGTTATCAGATAAAAGTTACAATAAATCAATTTTTTCTCATAAAAAAGATTTCAGCAATCATGAGCAAACAAATCAAGCTAGGAAAGAATAGCAAAAATGATTTGAAAGCTTTCTATGCATAGAACACTATTTTGTAACCATGTACGTGCTTTTCTCTACCACTTGGTAAACGCTTTATCTTTAAAAACAATTTGTATTTTTGTATATTAGGGTGTAAATGCAAAAATATTACCCCTGGGGTATAAAGTATATCGATAGGGCTTTAAAAGTAAAATTTTACTATAAAGTCTGTCTCTTGACTAGGCGCAATTATATATTTTTACCTTATAAGCACAACATGACTAACCGTAGGGTAGAAAAAACACAATATTTTGTTACCAAAGGGTTTTTACCCTCGGTTAATTGTAGTTGTCTATTTATGTTTAATTATAAGTTTCTTAAGAGTGGGTTTTAAATTTTTTGTCAATATAAATACCCATCTTGTTCAACAGAAGAAAAATTGACCAAAAGAAATTTCCACGGAAATATATATTTATTAAGTTTAGGTTTTACTAATTAAATTGTATGTTTCATTTTAGAGTCTGGATGCACAGCTTGCCTTCGCAACACTCTAAATTATTTCTTGTTTTTGTTTTTGAATGATTCATTGAGAGGGTGATTTTGCCTCATTGCAGAAAAGACAAAATGGAACATGCTTATTTTAAATTACTACAGAAAAATCCCCAAATTACAAATACGCATCTTCATAGTATCTTTTTTCTTTTGTCGGCGTTGATTTTTGCTGTTATTTTTGAACTGGGGTTTTCATGATCGTTTTTGGTCAATATAAGGTTAAAATAAAAAAATTGACCAAATGACGAGATATTTACGACCCTGTCTTAAGGTACAGAAAGATACACAATCGGTATAAGGGTTATATTTTTTAGCAGGAGTGTTAAAGTAATAAAATCAATTCTGAAATTTTAGAGAACCTTTTGTCACATTGAATAAAATAAGCGATGAAATTGTTTTTTTTTAATACAAAGGCGTGTAAAGGCAAAAAAACACGATTTTTATAGCATATGATTACGTTTAAATTTCGAAAGATCTTTACTTACAAATAAAAAAAAATTACAGCAGAATTTGTAATAAAAATATTATCAGTCCATTTTTTTCTATGGATGAAAATATAAGAATTTTTGCCAATAAATGCCGAACAAATATAAAAAACGTTTTTTTGTGCGTTTGTCCTCAGGCTAGTACTAATAAGGCGGCTACGTTATAACAAGACGGTGGCACTGCAAAAAAGGCTTTGGCAACCATAGATTTTTTTCTCAATAAATTTATCAATAGGTTATATAAGGTTTATATCATTTAAATCACAATCCCCTGCTGTGAATCAAAAAAACTTTTTATACAAAGAATTACCAAAAAAACGCATAAGAAAAATCCAAAGACGCTTCTAGATTACAATACAACAATGTATATTGTATGCATAATTTTAAAGTATCTTTTAACAGGTATAAATAGTTTTATGATGCAACACAATACAGGTCTTATAAGAATGCTACATATTACATCCAATTAACGTTTGATTAAAAATCATATAAATTTTATTGGAAGCATTTACTTTGGATAATAACTTAGTTTCTTTTACGCACTTTTTCATATTTTAATTTATTTTAACAAAATTTACTTTTTTTGAACCTTTAAAATTGCATCTGTTTGTTACGGAGGTCTTGAATTGCCGCTGTGAGCCAGACTCTTTTTATAGTGAGTAAAAAAATTACAACTATATAGTATAGATAAGCATTTATTCTATCAAAATATAACGTTACTAAATTATACTGCTTTTTCTCGCAATTACTTTTCATATTACATTTTTTATGTCGTTAATTTACTAGTGTGCTGTAATAAAGGCTAAATCGCCCCGCATGGATAAAATACGCAAAAAGCAAAACCGCATTTCTATGTTAAATGTGTACTTTTGTGGGTTATAAGTAATAGTAAGTTTCAAAATTTACTAAGGTAAATTTTTTGTTGCTTGTTCTGCATAAAAAGGATTCTTTAGTAGTTTTAAGCATCTTAAAAAACATTCTTGCATCTCGAAAATAAAGCAACTAAATTAAAATAATTTAAAAACTAATATAAACTAAAAACTTTTTTGTTACATAAAATACGTTGTTGTATCTATTCCCACTATTCTTCTAAAACATGTAAATTTTTCGAAGTCTAAATTCTCTGTTTCGTATTAGATTGCGGTGAGAAAACGACACACGGTTCTTATAATAAAATATAATCAAAATGATTGTATTTGTCTCACTGGTAGAAGATCAGGATGAGAAAACTTGTCAAACCCACATATTAATAGGAGGTAAACTTTTTGACAAGAGACACCTTTTGACTGTCGAATTGTGTCCGGCCAAACACTTTTTGACTGTCGAATTGTGGCCGGCCGGACACTTTTTGACCGACACATTGTGGCGGGATGGACACTTTTCGACAGTCATATTTTGACCGGCCGGGCACTTTTTATCCTGTATCCCCCCTTAGATGCGCCATTGGTCCTCAGGTACAATATATCATATATTGAAACGGAAAACACTGATCACAAATAATTACGAGAAAAGCAATAAAAACTATTTTTTTCTATACTCGATCTATTCATAGTATTAATCACAAAAGCCATTTTTTTAAATGTGCACTTATAGCAACTTGCAATGTTTTTAAAACATAGTTTGTACTTTTTTACAGATGTTTATCGCGTTTTGTCCTGCTTTATGCTGTTTCCAAATCCTTAATAGAAAAAAAGTTATTATTATATGTTTAAAACTAAACATCTGTTACTTGAAATCAACAACTGTCTTTTGTTTTGCAGATTAACTAAAATAGTCTCCGTATAAATTGATTTACTCTTCTACCCATTATACTAAGGCAACCCCAAATGAAAACCCAAGAGTTCAATTTTGTAAAAGATGTAGATAAAAATATAAATAAAAACATAACTTTTTTTTTATAATAAAAAAGCTTAATTTTTGGGTATTTTTGCACATTAATATTTTTGTTTTTATTTTTTATATGTATTTAATAGTGTAGTAAAAAATACAAAACAATAGTGTTTTGTTTTTGGTACAAATTAAAGTACTTGGGTATGACCGGTATTAGTACATTTATTATGGTGTACAGTAATATTATATAAATGTAGAAGTCGGACTTTGTTGTAATCGCATGTAAAAAAGTTTAAATGAGACTATTGTATATCAATTTTGCTTTTTACATCCTTTTTTATAGGATTCGATCACATTGTAGTCTTAACCTTTTTTGTGTTTTAAATTTATATAGATAATTTTTCATGAGAAGCTCTCAAGATAAAATGCACCAAAAACAAACTATAAATAAATATTGTCAAAAAATACGCCATATATGAGCTTACGCAAAAATTTTAATGTACTTTTCGACTTCTTGTTTTTTGTATTTACATAAAATCACGAATCCAAAAATTATAAAGTACCGAATAAATGACTCATGCATAACAAAGTAAAATCCTATTTTTTTATGTCAGTATGCCATTTTAGTATATATTTTTAGATCCTGAACTGTTAAAAGTACTGATATTTTCAAAGCTAAGAACTGAAACTGAAAAAAAAGATCTTAAACTCTAATTAAACCGTCAAGCTTGTATTTAATATGCAATGTATCTATTAATAAAAAAAGGTATTCTTATTCGTAGAGTATTTCTTATAGTTTAACAACTGTAGAATTGGTTTTATGCTTGTATTTAAATATATAAATGTAATTAATAAAAACAGTTGTATTTATACTATACAGAACTATATCATACTTTCTGTTTGCCGTAAATATAAAAAACGCATGATTATTATGTAGGTAAGTGTACTGAAGCTACAACAACAAACATATGGAATATAATTGTTTGTATTGCAAAAACACATAAAGAACGGTCTAAGACTATTTTTACAAAAACAAAAAGATTTATTCTCTTTTACAGTTTCTTTGTAATTACGGTATTTTTTGTTGTATTCCAACTAAAAAATATATCCGCCTCTAATGCAAAGGTATTTTGCGTACAAAAAAATGTTTAAACCTGTATCTTTTACCTGATATATAGCGTTAATTATATATAAAATCTTTCATCTACTATAAATAGTAGAATTAAAAATTTAACTAAAAAAATCAAAAAAAAAATCATCGGATTATATGTCATGTGCATTCTAGCAGAGGCGGATCTATTTATAGGCGCTCGCGGCGCTGACCAACGGCCCCGGCGTATGTAGGAGCCAGGCAAATAAAACAAAACACAGATTACAATACTTTTCTGTAAATTATGCGTAAAGTGGTGCTGTAATATATAAAGTAAACAAAAAACATTTTTATAAAAATAGCATTATACAAAAAATATACATAAAAGATGAGTTCTAAGATCAGAAATATTGACCTTGTATACAAAAAAAGTTTTATATTCATCTTAATTGCTTTTTACGGCTTGTAGCTTAATGTGTAACCATTTACTTGTTAGTCGTGCTCGAAGATTTTTTGCATTAATTAATTTTAAAAGAAAAAAAAATGACATTTAAAAGCATAAAGTAACTAAGAAAATAAATAAAAAACCTTTGCAGTAACAGTTTGTACTTATCAAACCACTAAAACCATACTAAATTTATTACAACAAATACGTAGAAATGATAAACTATACACTTTTTGTAGTTCTAGTTTTTTTTACTTACATTTATTTGCGAGTATTCTTACGCGGTGTAAAAAACCCGTTTAATTAAAGCGTTACAGATTTTTTTGGTTCTTTTGGTTTTATATAATTTTTAAGTTTTGTGAGTTTTTTTGTAGTTTGTCTTGTTTTGAGCTATAATTGGCTTTGTTAGATTTTACATGTAAAACAAGCATCAGTAACTACATAAAGCAGTATATTTTTATAATAGTTGATTTTATTGCAAAACGTATACTAAATTATACTTGCGGCATATTTATCTGTATTACGATTACAGTCTCTCTTGTATGAATACCCTTACAACAATTTTTGCAATTTAAAAAGATGGTTTTTTTTTGGGTTGTTTTATTACACTTAAATAGTCCGCAATACAGTATTTTTGTTTTTTATTATTCACCAACTGACACTTAGTATTAAACAGACTAAAAATTATAGACTCTCGTCATACATATGATGGGTTTGTATACATATAAAAAGAAACAAAACTCCAGCAAAAAAAAAAACCATGATTTACTTACCGCCAATATTACTTGACCCCCATAAAACTGTTATTTGCAATTGTACGTAAAAAATGTCAAAAAGCCGATTTTTATGAGTTCTTTTACAACCTTTGTTTTTTTTCTTGCTGCTTGCGATTGAAAACTAAATTAAGTAACTTTTTTTTCTTTTTTGTTATTATATAAATTTCACTTATATAAATCACATATAATTGGGCAAAAAAACAATATCTAAAGATAAAGGTTATATGCGTGTAGTATTGTGATTTTATTTTAAACAATTTTTAATGCCTTTTAAAAAATAAAAACCGCCTCGTATATTTATAAGAATCTGGGTTCCATGTCGTAGAGCAGTATAATTTTTATTAAAAAAAACTGGATAAACAAAATATTATAAATTTTTTAAAAATGCAATAAAAATTGTAAAATCAAATTATATGTGACAAGAATTGCGCCAAGGGGCCCATAGATTGCTAGATCCGCATCTGCATACTAGCAAAAACGTACCGTGGTTTTTTTTAGCCTAAGGCTAATCATTGTTATTTAAAAAATACGGGTAAAAAACGATTTATGAAGTATAAAATCTGTCTACGTTTTTGATAGAATTTGTTATACAAATTTTTTAATTCTGATTTTTTTTAAAAAAATTTCTGCTCAAAAAAGACCCCCCTTAAATATAAACGCTACCTTTATTTCCAAGGAATGGGTAGTCCGCCGCCGCCCTCTCCATACGGTTAGCCACTGCATACCAGGTCCTACATTACGTATAGGAATTAAAAGGCAAAAATTTAAAAAACTGTCAACTATATAGTTAATTCAAAAATTGTAAAATAAAAAAAAAAAAAGATGCAATAGGTAAAAACCGCCACTAGCTGAATGTCAAGCCCATTTTTATGCGTTGTATTTTTTGATGTGTTATAAAAATATCACGATTACCAGCATCTGTTTTTTATATGATGACCTATTTTTTTTTTTTGTTTTTAAAATGAACTAAAACCTTTTTAGAATAAGAATTTTATTTGCTGTCATTACTGTATTTTGCCGATATGAGGTCTGATTCAACCCGGAAAAGACCGGACTAAACCGTGGTTTGATCTTGTCTGTTTTTTTTTTCTGATTTTATGGAAGACAATACTTGTCGTACTTACGATAAAAAATGCGTTTTATTTCTGATACGTTAACAGCGTAATATTTACTTTTACTGTTTTTTTTTTTTTTGCAGAAAAGTCTATTGCATGCAGGTTTTTATTTAAAACGCTTTTAAAGTAACGTTTCATAAAAAGCAGTTAGTAAGAATATGATTACTGGTCGCGTGTGTCGTATTTCATGTTTTTACAAGGTGAAGGTAAGCATGATTATTTTATTTTTTTTCTGAGAATACATTTATACATGTAAAGAAATATAAATAAAGCACAAAAAATAGCAATTTTCTTCTCTTTACATACAACTTCTGATTTTTGAGATTTTATATAACGGCGCTTTTTTTACTGCAAAACATATTGTGTGTAAGCAACAAATGTGCTACTATTAAAACGTTTTTTTTTTGTTGATGCGTGGCAGGGGCGTAGCTAGTAGGGCAGACGGATCGCTTCATCGCCTTCCGATAATATTTTGCGCAAATTTAAGGGGAAAGGGTATTTTTCCGTGCAGTGGTTTTTTTGAAATAAAGCTTGTATTAAAAAAATGTTAAACGCAATTTTCACAAAAAAAACACAATTAACATATTGCAATTTAAAATATTGTTTTTATGGGTTGTTTCAAAAAAAATAC
>JAQFYM010004006.1:0-16790 GCA_034694785.1 Agrenia bidenticulata | reverse complement strand
TTTTTTCGGAAATTATTAGTTTAACAATATTATATTTTACATTTTTGTATTAAAACATCCTATGCACAACAAAAAGACCCCCCCTTAAATGCAGGCTACATTGTTTTTCCAAAATGGCACGTGCCCCCCTGCCCCCCTGCCTTCCTTCTCGGTTCGCCGCTACTACACGGTTATTTTTTTTTATATCAATTGCAGCTTCAATTAATTTATAAAAATATTAAACAATGTTAGTATTTTTAAGGTATGCCATGTTTCTATAAATTCTGATACCGGGAGTAAGTTACTGTAAATTTACCGAAGATACAGAACTTGCCAAATACTATTGTTTACTAACTGATAACATAAAAACACATCAAAATAAATACTTTTATAATTTTTATTATAATAGGAAATAAAAACCGCACATATATAAACATTAAAGCTATTTTTTTAACCAGTATTTGAAAATGATTTAAGAAGATATTTTTATGCCGATTTGTTTTTGTGTTAATAATGGTAAAATATATTTTTACGCCGTTTTGTATAATTTTTTTTTTGTATTCACTGTGAGAAAATATAAGAAAATCTAGTACTTGATATAAAAAGATGCTTTTTGTAAATAAATCCTATTTATACACTGTAGAAAAGATACGATCGAACAAAAGTATTTTTTTATTGTTTTTCTGATTGTTTAAACTAGAAATATGTTTTAAACCTTTTTTTTTCCTTTAAATGCATAATTTTATTTTATTTTTGTACAATAAAAATATTTAATATTTGAATATGACTGCAAATAACTATAGACTACCATTTAAAACACTAGAATTGTTTTTTAATAAAAACCATTCTATATTTAAAAAAATATATACTACTTGAATTGTAAAAAAATAGCTCAAATGTTCATTTATTTAAGTTTTTTTTCTTTTAAAAAAGCATGCATATTTGTGTTTTTTTGTATTTTTTGTTATCTTCTAGTTAACAAGGCTATTTTATGTTTGATAAATAAATTGGCTTTGCAATTACTTGCAAACAGGTTGATGTTGATTTCAATTGGTCGAGAATGATTGCAAACAGGTTGAGTCTGATTTGAAGCCAGACAAGGCTAATTGCAAACGGATGAGATTACTAACAAACAAATCGAACTATCACAAACCGTCGAGAGTAGTTGCAAGCCGTCGAAACTGTTTGCAGCAAAAAAAGATTAATTGCAAACGCTACATGATCGTTCCAAAACTCGTAGTATCCGCATGTTACTGCATCCAACGCAGAATATACACAGTAGGGACAGAAGGAGACAGAAGTTCACAGCTAAAGGTTAGTAGTTGCTTATGCTAAAAAAGTAAAAAGCCTAATTCTTAGACGTAGAAACAAAATGTTTTTACTTTTAAAAAAAATATGATAACATTTTTACAAAAGGAATTTCAGAATCGAAAAATAATTTGCACAAAAATAAATGCCTACCACTAGAATTTAGTGTATACAAAATTATGACACGGGGTAACAGATTTCTTTTCTTTCTCTGAGTACGACTTTAACTGCAAACATGTGCCTGAATGATAAGACAAAATAATAAACAACATTAATTCAAAAAAATGGATCGTAACTAGTTTGGGATTTTGTAATTCTGTACATAAGCACATAATAAAATAAATTTCGGTATGCAATAATTAATGTTTGTGTACAATCATAGTAAAAAATGTATTTCTATATTAGTATTTGATTTTCTCGCTTCAATAGGTAACGAAAACTTAACACCACTACATATACTAAAAACTTTCGATAAATCGGCTTTTTATACTGTAAAAAAAGTTTGCAGAAGTGGTTTTTGTCGATATGTAATTCAAATTACAATTGCATTTTTTCCTATTTCTTTTTGCATAAAAAGCACGGGTTTATAATAAGAAAAAAGAATACTAAATTGTGGAATTTGGTATTATTACGATGAATTTCGGGGATAAAATTTGCGTATAAATAAAAAAATTCGAAAACAAATTATGATCGTAAAAGTGAAAACCTTCTTATTTGAGTGACTTATTGTGTTTTGTTTATTACAGCGTGCATAGTTTTAATTACATTTTGCATAATAGTATACGAAAATACATGCGTTAAAAATTGACAAATAATCTACCTTTTCAGATCAAGCATGGAATTGTTATCATTTTTTTACCTCATTGTTTTTTGTGGTATTGCATTATTTAGGTTTGATAGCAAGTCAAAATAACTTTTATATTATACCCTATCTACACTTATATTTTTGTTGTAAAAAAGGCATATATACACTTTTATTTATTAGAAACTAGCAATTTGTGTATTTGCGTACGTTTTTTTTGTGCAAATAAATTTTCAAATCTTTATTTTATGGCATTTCTACAAATAAAACAGTTTTTTTTGTAAAACTAAGTTTAGCTTGCATCTAAAATACGCACCAAAAATTGTGACTAGTGCATCAACACAAAGTTAAAGGGCATAAATTTAGCGATCATACAATACGGTTTTCTTTTGGATGATCTTAAAAACAATTTACAAGTATATGTAAAATACAAAATCGAAATTATAGGGCTATTTAACTGTTACGCACAACAAAGACGTTTATCAAAGTCTCATTATCTATAAACTTTTTAAATTTTTGTATATATGCGAGTATTTTTTACAACATTACAAGTCCATTTTATTCAATGAACTCGTTATATAATACCCCTAAGATAGAAAAGCACTTTTACTTGTAAAGTTCGGTCATATATGATTTAAAAAACGGTATAATTTTACTATTAGAAATTTAAAAATAGAAATATCATAAAAATTAATGTAGCTAGTCATTATACATTTTTTTATATAATTGCGCGTCTGATTCAAACACAGAAATATGCATATTCCGAATCGTAAAATTCTGGGGATCGCCCCTTCATGTTTTATATGCACAAATGTATAGTTCAAAGGGGTTTCGTAAACTACAATTACGTGCTTTATAACCATGCTAAAGCTTCCATAGGATTTCAGTTTTTTTTTTTCTTTTAAAGATTTACGTTTATAGCTAAGAGATTTTTTTTATTTTTGATAATCCTTAAATATATAAATTTTTCATTACAAAATGAAAAAAGTGCAATACTTTGAAATTACCTTTATTGCCTTTATATAATATTATATTGCGATCTTTCGTGGCATATGGAAATTAAGGCCAAAGACGTATAATAAATCCTTATTGCTACCTTTTTTTTATATTCTAATTTATAGTACGGTAAATACTAAATCTCAAAAAAAAATAAAATAGTTAAAAGTTGATGTATTGAAAAAAAAATGAAAATGTTTTCCCTCTAGGTTTTATTATTTTTATATTTATATTTTCTCATATGTTTGCAATACATTTTATAAGAACGTTCAGTTAGTGGGTTTCCTGCAATGTCGATTCATATAAGTATTATATCTTGAAAAAAATACCCTTTCAGCAAAAATATATACATCTTATGATATATTTATATGTATGTTTTTAATTTATAGAATTTTTTTGTTCTTTATAAAGGACAAATACAAAAATTTACAATATTATTGTTAGATACAATTTCGACATAAAATACTTGTCATCAGGGGAGCTTGAGAATTCTGTAATAAAAGTCAAATTTGTGTCAATAATATACCATATTGACCCTTTTGTTTTGATTGACAAATTCTATAAAAGAGCTGCATATATATTATATATCTGGCGTATGCACTTTACTTACAGAGTTTCTTTTTAGATCTTTTTGTAAATTTAAGTGCATGAACCTATGGTTTATTGTTAAAAAAACAACTATTACTACAAAGCAGAAACGCCAAATAATATTTTATTGTAACAATCAATTATTAATATATTGTACCAATATATTATTGTTTTTTTACAAATACTGACAATGTTTTTATTTCACCAAATAGAGTACTTACTGTTGGCTTTTTATTATAACCATTTAGAAATCGCAACCCACTGGCCTTACCCGCTTACCCGTAGTTAAAGTAAAGTTGTTTGAAAAAAAAACACCTCAAAAACAGCTGATTGGTATATTGGCAATATATGGTAAATTAATTGCTATCAAAAATAAATAATTAAAATTCATTGATTTATTCAATTTTTAGAATACATATATTGATGAGTTAAAATGATAAGATAGCCGATAGCACACTTAATATTTCCATAAAGGAAATTTTCTTTAATATTGGAAAGAGGTACGCGTTTAAGAGGGAACCAATGGATACAACGTTATCTAATAGGTTCAAAATAAAAATAAAACTATATAAACAATAATAAAAAAATAAATAAGTACTATTCGCTTCTTGATTTGCCATAACAGAAACAGCGTTGATTTTACACCAATTCCAACCACATAATCTTAAGAGAGCAAGACGGAAAAAAAAGCCTTTGGAATCTCCTCTAATAGAAGGCAGTAGAGTAAATGCTTTGTGTTCTATACACGGCAATGTAGGTGCATAAATAAGCTAGTTTATACTATGAATATACGGCAAGCATTGTGTAAAAAATGAATTTTTTCTTTTAAAAGGTAATTGTGGTTTTTCAGAAAAATACCCTTAGAGCACAAAAAACCATTTTAGCAAAACGGGATATTGCAAAAAAGCAAGAATGCAACAATACAAAGCAAATTAACAATGAATTTAATATTAATTCAGGCAGAGTTTCCAAATTTTTTTTGAAATTTGTACTGGTGGCAGACTTGAGCTGAATAAGATAGTATAAAAAAAAAATGGGGTAAACTGATGAAAAGGAAAATAGAACGGTCTGTAAATAGAAAAAAAAACAACAGACAGGATCATAAAATTATAACAAAACTAACAACTTTTTCAAATATAGACATTTTTTTATACGGCAGGTAATACGATAACTATGATTTTGGAAAATATTGAAGCAAGGGATGAAAATCACAAAGATGAAACATTTACAACAAATTGTGAAGGAAATATAGTATTCAAGATAAAACAGAAAAGAGTTTTAAACAGGATTATAAAGCAGCAATTCGTTCAAATTAAAAAATCAGGTTATTAATCAACTGAATGTAGAAGTAGTGGCAAGCATGTAGTACGCAAAACACTAACAATAAATTTTTAGTTGATTTTTTTAAAATGGTTGTTGGGTACGGACTTTACAAGGTCCGTCCCTTATTGTAGAAATCCCCAAATGTGATGCATATGTAGCCTAATATAAAATGTTTTATAGCGCAAACGATACAGAATTACATCGTGCGTCGTTTTGCGCGGCAAAACGCGCATTAAGAACAAACAGCAACGATTTTTTTATTGGTTCTTGGTTTGGGGATAGCGCATATAATCTTAGATAGGGCATCACAACTTGGGGTGATATCAAAATAAAGATAGCTATGATAGGTTTTAAGATACAAGGCTATATAAGCACAAATGGTTCAAATAAAAAGTAGATTTGCATGGTATTTAATAAGAAGTCGAAAGTTTCCTCTGGCTCATCCAAAAATGGTATTTAATTTTCTGCCATACTTGACAAAAGTTCTAGCTAATTAATTTATAAATTCTGGTTCACTTAGAAAAATTCCAGGAGTAGTAATAAAATACGAAAAAAGCAGTTCAATCTTTTCTATACTAGAAGGTTTACAGTAAGAAGATTTGTAGAATTACAGGTAGATACTGATACGACAAACTTTACCGAAAAATTTAAAAGTATAGAAAAAAAAGATTCAACTGAAATTGTTTTAGATTGCATGCAATAAAATGCATGTTAATTGTAATTTTTTTTGATTTCATGCGAGGTGATTACAAAAACAAGTGAGCCTTAAGCGCGACGCGACCCAAAAAACCCTATAAAGACAAAAAGAACTTTTTTTTTGCTGTGTAATGATCGCGAAAGGAAAAGTATTGTATAGAGTTTTATATTGAATTATCCATAACGAGTTCACTTGGTAAAAAATCCAACGGGAATTTAAGAATTACCGTCGATTTTAAAAGATTCAACAATGAAGTGGATCCAAAAAAATTTAAATACCGAAAATATCCTTATTAATAACGTTATAGGAGGTAAAAAATATTTTACTCACATTAATTTATAAGATGGATTTTTTTAATATCCAAATTGGGAATATGATAAGATAGACTAGCATATTTTACTGGAACAAGGCTCATGCAATTTACACACATGCCGCAGGGGTTTAAAAATTCGCCTGTAATATTTCAGCGTGCAATGACATTAATAACGAAGATTTTATTAAACAAAATATGCCTAGTATACATTGATGACATTTTGATTTTCGAAAAACACAATAGAACAATTACAAGAGAATGTATTAAAAGTTGCAGAAAGAAAAAAAAATATGATATAAAACAGAATACTGAAAAACGAATTTATTGTGTTACTATATTGATTTCCTCGGATATAACATAACCATAACAAGAAAAATCATAAGTTAATAGATCACAAGAAAAAAATTTTTCCCGACTCGAAAAACAAAAAGAAAACTACCGAGTTTATTTAGTTGTGTGCAAAAATGAACGTATAATTGCAAAGATGTAACCGAACTTGTAAAACGTTTGTATAAACTACTTACTAGATAAAAAATATACATGGAATATAGAGGCACAAAAAGAGCTTAGGAAAACAAAACATAAATGGTGTAAATAACTAGAACTTGTCATTCCACTTATGACAAAACGTTTACAACGTATAACTACTGCTTCAGGTATTGGCCTGGTTGCCGTTTATATGAAAGGTGGAAATTTGTGGCATTTGCTAGTAGAATTCTATGTCCCGCCAAAAAATTACGAAAAAACTTTGACAGAGCTGCTAGCAGACACGTGAGTCGAGGCAAAAATGTATGTTCTTGTTACGGAATAGAGAATTTACACGTAAAACGGAGCATCAGGGTTCTTCGCAACTAACTTAAATAAAGAAATTGGATCAAAGAAAATCCAAAGATGGTAATAACGAATAATGCAGTTGAATTTGAAGATTGAATACATTTGCGGCAGAGACCATATAGCTCCAGATGCTCTAAGCGAATCTTTTCTTACGCAAACTTCATACGGAAAATACAAGAAATTATGAAGACAAGAGAAAATCAACAATAGAACAATAATTACTACATAAACAAATCTTCTAGCATAATAAACTCGTATTAGATCCTTCGGAAAACAACGCATTTCCTATGCTTCTCAAGCTGTAACACTGAAAATGAATGAAAGAACAAAACAAAGCTGTGTTCTTAATCAATTACATAAAATCATACAATAAAGATCTGAGAAGGGGAAGATATTGTGCCAGATGAATTAGATCGCGTTGTGCTGATAATTCACTACAGTAGAAATCAACGAAAGACCACTTTCCTGAACTTAAAGATTTAGGGGTACAAATAAAGGAAAAATTTAAAAAAATATATAAGAATTGTATAACGTGTACTGAATGGAATTTATAATATAGCAATACATGCCGTTACATTTTAGTAACAAGACTAAGAGATAAAGAAGCGTTGACATGTCAATGATGCGTCGAAAATGTAGCATTACAGTTAAAAATGATTACTTTTATGAAAGTGTACGCAAAACAGTTAACAGATTAAAGTTCAGCAACAGTTTTACAATTTATAAATTAGGTGCATGCAGTTTCCTATGTAAAGCTTATAAACAGACAACAGGAAATCAACAAATTTTAAACTTCAAAATAAGCGAAGAAAAAAAAACTGACTATGAGTTAGTACTTCCATACTACCACTTGTCAAATGGTTGTAGAGATGCAAACAGGACAAGAGTATTGCACAAAATCGTACAAAAGATTTAGTTAACACGAAGTACGCAAAGGTGGTGCATAATTACAATGACACTTTTTAAATAGCAATCGGGATAAGCCCGAACGAAGCATGTTAGATTAATAGATGGACTTAGAAACCAAAATATAGAATTTTTTTGCTGGTATTTCAGAAGAGGCATTAGGAACCAGAAAAATGTAAAAAGGGCCAAAATGTCATATTAAATACTGAAGTAAAAAGTTCTAAAAAAGATCCGAATTTAAAAGAACAGCCAAAGATACAAAATAGTGTCGGCGAGAATACAAATGATGTCATAATATAAAAGAAATAGATTTTCGTTGATGTGCATCACAGTTGAGGGGGGTCGAGAAGGGGATGTTAGTTATCATGTTAACCATTTAAAATTCGCTTACCCCACGTCTCCAACCCGTCCGTTCGTAGTTCACATAATGCTGTTTGCTGGTCAATTAATAACCCGATATAAGGTGATAAGTATATTAGCAATATATGGATAATTAATTGCTATCACAAAGCAATTAATAAAATATATTGATTTATTCAATATTGATAAATCATAGTATTGATAAAGCAAAATGAAAAGATAGCTGATAGCACACTTAATATTTCTATAAAGGAAATATTTCCTACTATAGATAAGCAATACGGGTTTAAGGAGGACCCAATGGATAAGAAGATTCTAATTGGTTCAAAAAACATATACAACTATAATAACAACAAAAAAAAAGATGTATTATAGGCATTTTGGTTTTACATTACAGATACAAGCGTAGCTTATCCAATCCAAACCCCTGGTTTTGTAAAGAATACGTTTTCCTTACTACGAGTGGGCGGGTAAGAGAACGAACGGGTATTTTTTTTGCCTAAAAATTGTAAAAATAAAACACTATATAACAAAGTTCCCGAAATTATTCTTGAATTTTATATTGTTTTTTTTTTGGGAACAATAAATATTGTACAATATCAATATTTTACGTAATATTTTGATGATTTTTTAATCAAGTATAAAATTTAATAGTAGAAATATCCCCATAGATTCATAGTACCTTTAGAAATAATAGTTCCTCTAACGTTTCATCTTCACTGCCCATTCTTCTGTCCACTAAAACTAACTTTACTGCACTAAAAGATCTCTCGCATATATTGCAGGTCGGTAATATCCACACAAGTGACTACTAATCTGAATTAAAAATTACTTTGGCATTATTTTTGTATTTCTTAGCCAGGTATTTTTCGGCAAAAAGTAATTTATCATTTTCAGTTAGATAAGGAAACGTTAAATTTTAAGTTCTCTTAATTAAAGCGCATTCTTATTTCTCTAGGTGATTCATATCTTTTTCTCATCCATTTTTTATTTCGCCTATTCCACTTTTACAATATGGACGATGCATTATATCTGCTGATATATTACGGCATTTATTCATTTCAGGATATTTAGCGGTAGATTCTTAAAACAAAGTCATTACATATTTAAGTCATAAGATCTTTTGTTTTTAAAATTGTACACCGGATTTCTAGTCCCTAAATCTGTAAGCATATGATCAACTTTCACGTTATTACCGAGGAAGAGCATTAAGTTTTCTAACTCTTTATCATCGCGGACATCTATAAAAATTCCAATCTTTTATATCTCTCAATCTTTTGTAATTTCGACGACCATCTTGTTCTTTTATAAGTCTTAGGCACGATTTTTATTCTCTCAAGCAGCTTCGCGGCTACTTGTAGAGTTCTGTATTTACTCATACTTCTATTCACTCTTATAATAATTTCATTATATCTTTTTTCTTTTACGTAATTCTTTATGGCTAGTGCAAATATGTAGCTATAGCAGCCGAACATTGGCTTGTCTATTATGTCTGCTATAGCCTTATTTTAGCCGAAATTTATTCCCACCCTGAACCTCACATTAATACTTGACAAGTTAAACATTTTCAGTGCAGTTGCTATTGTTATAATTTGCGAATCAGCGTAACAATCACCATCACTTTCTAATTTTTTATAACAATGAAGAAACTTCTTTTTGGTCAGTGGTACATCTGCATAAATTGCTACAAAGTGCATGGTCACATATGAACATCCATTGAACAACAGGCGGAACCGGTCAGAGGCTTCCTATTATACTATTCTTTACATAATTATAAGCTCAAGAATTGACTTCATTAGGCTTTCAGTACAAAAGGGTTGCAAATTAGACTACTTCCGTGTTTCACTACTTTCTATAAATGAAACATTGGGATTATATGATATTACCCAATCTACCCAACTATATAGAGTTTTTACTTTTGCTGAATTAAACACCTGATTAAAGGCTTCGAGAGAATTACTTTTATATTTTTTTTATTATCGTATGCATTTCTTTTTCGTAGGCGTCTTTGATATGCGAAACAAGTTACGTATATCCAGCAAGTGTAATATTACTTATCTTTCAACTCCATCATGACAAAAATACGTGTTTTTTTTCGGCTGTATAAAATATGTGTACTAATTCTGTGTATAAATACATATGGGGGCAATACAAATATTGAATATATTGAACTGAACACAATAATATTTTGAAACAATATATTGATTAATATATTAATCAAAAAAATATATTTTAGGACCTGTGCTATATGGGACATAAAGATTTTCATCATGAGTAAATATTTTTTTATAGTATATTAAAATGTCGTTGATATAATTTTGTGATTGCAATACACTTGTTATAGGTTAAAACCGTCATAAGATAATACAAAAGGTGCAAAAGGTCAAAGTTACTACACAGGACTTTTAACTGCTATTTAGCGCGTAGAATTAGAATAATTAAGACCAACATTGGACTACAAAACACCAATATATTGTAAAAATTATTGAATATATAATTGTAAAAGGATAAACAAGCGCTGGATTTTATAATTAATATCCAGGTCTCTGCGTAAAAGTACAATTTTTTTTAATACATCCATGAGATGTCGCAAAATATTTTTAAGGCCACACAGTCAAGCAATAATAACGAAAAAAACTAGATGCATTTTTTTTGAATCAAAATGATTTTGTTAACATATAAAACTTCTTTTTGGTTTGTGTTTATATCTTTAGGGGAAATTGTGTATGACGTAAAATCAAGCGAATTAAAATTTGAATGGGGCATGTTGAAAATTTCTCATTCCTGACGCCTATGGCTGCAAAAATTAAGCATGCAAAATTGTAAATAATTGCATGTAGTTATTACCATATTGGTATTAATAGTAAAAAAAAATGCTTTAAAAAATCATATGAAAATAGAAATTTACTAGATAAGATTTTTGTCAATAAAAAACTTAAATTTAAAAATTAGATAAAGTTAAACGTCAAATACTCCTTTGAAATTGCGCAAAAAAAAGAGACAGCTATAACGTTTTTAGTAGATTCTATTATTTTGTTGTGTTTTGAATATTCTAAAGTACTACAATATATCACGAAATTAAATGCTATTAGTTTTTCATGCTTTATATTAGATAAAATTATCTTTACGATGCTTTTGTCAAAAAAAACAAATTATACTTTACAATGCAGTTTAGAAAGAAAAAACCTCATTAAGTCTTAAAACACTTTGAACTTATAAATTGAAAACAATATATATGGAGAAATATATTATATAGCTGGAATGGCGATTTGTAAAAAATAAAGTCGTTGTAAGCCTTGTTATGGATAAGCACTGCGTACATAAAAAACGCCTATATTGAACACGTAAGGTCATATACATACACGTTTTATTTTATAGGTGTTGAAATTATCGTGTACAAATTATTGACTTGTATTTTCTTATTTATGTTTGCCATATATACAATCACAAAAAAAACTGATGGAATATCTAAAATGCATCACAAAAAAATTATAATGCTTTTTATATGTATAACATATCTTTGATCGTTTTTTATTAAAACTTTTATAAATTCAAATGGAATAAAAAAATCATACAAAATCTGTCATAAAATGTGCATTAAGTTTGAATAAAATTACTATTGTTGTCCATAAAACCATGGCATTTTTTCTTAGAGAGCTCGGTGCTGCGCCCTCGCCAGATTCGAAAAAACCTAAAACTTTTGTAAAAATATTGCATGACCTATAATAAAAAGGTACTTTTTTATGTTTTTTTGTTACATTTTTTTTTTTAATTTACTTTTGATAATAGTTCTATAAAAAAGAAAAACATAATTTGCCGTATAATATTAAAATGCAAAAGAGTGGCGACATTGAAAAGAAAATGCGGCATAGTCATTAACAATCAGGCTATGTTTGGAATAATTTTATAATAGAACACTAATCTTTTTTTATTATGGATAAAAAACGAGTAAGGATACAGCCAGATTCACCTGGAATTTCAAGAACGCACGCTTTTAAAATGTATGTACAAAAAACTTATATGCAAGTTGCGTATGCAACCCTGTAATTTGTCGTTTTGGGGTTCATGGAAGTTGAGAAATATAAGAATTGTTATTTACGCGTAAAACCAGATAAATACTGTTTTATAATACATTGGACATTTTTTAAATTACGATCACACTAGTACAACTAATTAACCGCTACACAAAGGCAATTTTTGCGTTATTTGTGTGCGCATGGAGCGCGATCTGTGATTTATACAAGTACAGGATTGACATAACTACTGGTTTTAAAAGCGTTATAGAAACAAAACTATATCAGGTTCTTATTTTTTAACATCTGTACAACACGTAAAAAAGCGTATGGTTTTTTTGCAAAGTGTAAATACTATAAGATGAAAAAAAAAAGTTATACTTATAAAAAAATTTTTTTTAAGATACAACCTTCATTGTATAAAAGTAGAATTTTCATCGGCTGTTCAGTGTCAAGTATTTATATGCAAGTAGATAGTTCATCTTTAAAACTATAATTTACAAAAAAAAAACGCATTTTCTTACACAAAGTTTTTTAATGGTGTAGAAACTCATAAAAAAATATTTAATATATTTTTAATCATTTTACCATAAAAATTTAAGCAGTTTTCAATTTAAAAGATTTGTTTTTACAAAATTAATATAAAAAAAATTGATTTGACAGAAAGTTAGAAAAAAAAATTGACATTATTGTTGTAAATGGGGATGTATAAGTCAATATTATCTTTTCGTCTATACGTGTTATAGATTTATTGCATCTTTTGCCTTTTTTGATCATTAAAATCTTTTCAATTTAATTTTTGCGTTTTTTATATAACAGACATGGCTAATATGAGGTTCTCAGGGTAACAAATACAACATAATAAATTACAAAATTACTTATATTCAGCGCGCCTATTTATATTTTTTTAGTTTTGCACAGTTTTTTTTTTAAAAATCATAAACTAGTTTACCGATAAAAACTTCTAAAAAGGGGTTATAACAAAATGTCTTTATATATGCGTCGTAACTAAAGACGTAGAAAGAGTATTCCGACATGTAGCGAGGTTTCGTAGTCTTTGAAAAGTAGATTAATATACAATTAAAGTTTTAATAATTTAAAATTTTATGGTTTATAGTAAAAAAATATAGTTTAAAATTAAATTTACAAAATTGGCATAATTTCAAACAGAGGCTAAGCTGGAATTTCTCTTTTTAATTTTTTTTTGGTAAGTTTGACCGTCTGTATTAACAAAAAACAAACGTAGACTACCTCTCGTCAAAAAAATAAAATGTCTGTCAAAGACCCCCCAATTTTTTTGTACGAAAAAAGCCCTGCATATAACCCTTTTTGTGTTTTAAAATATTCATGGTAGTTTCAAAAGTTTTTTTTTATCGGTAGGGCGTACTTAATAAAAATTTAATTTTTGAGCAACCATTATTCTGATTAGATGTGTAATGGATATTTTACTGCCATTGCTTGTTTTCTAATGTCATTTTTTAGTGTTTTAGATATTTACGACAATAACGAAAAAATTTTAAAAAGCAAATATGTATACCTTTCTATAGCAAATAATATGTATCTAATATACTAAAAGCTTATTTGTATGAACATAGTAATTTTATTGTATACAAAAACTGTTTTGCCCTTTTAATATACTAAAATGATACATTTAAGAAGAGCATTTATTTTTTAAGCTGGTTGTAAATTTTACTATTGCTGATTACTTAAGTTTTTGTATATCTAGATTGAACAAAACTAGGGTTCCTAAAATTATGAATATGATAATTTTTTTTGGTGACTTTGATATAATGCCGAGATATACATAACGATATTATTTTGTAGATATAAAGCAAACATTTTTGCTATCGATGTAAAATTACGGTTCAATTTTTATAAATAAAAATATTTCCCAAACAATTATTTCCACTTGGCTAAAAAAATATAACCAACCTTAGAGCGAGTCAACGAAAAGTTACAAATTAAACGTGAAAAATAAAGCTGTTGATATAAAATGTAACTTTTATAATATTTTTTCATATTACTGTTAGAGGTTACAACACAAACCCTTTATAAAAAACGGGTGTGACTACAAGCTAGACAAAAAAACCGTACCCTAAAGACCATTCTTTTGTAGAAAAACTATTTGAATACTATAAAGAAAACCCCGAAAACTTTAAAGTTAAATTGTATGTTTACAATGTGTACAAATTATTCGGTACAACACAACTAGAGTGCTAAAAAAAAGATATCCGGTAAGTTTTGAGTACGACAACTTAGGGCTGAATTTTTATATTACTGTAACGATATTAGAAGTCATAAATTTTTACACTGATAAACTGACTTTTTAGATGCTAGTAGGCAATAAAAGTTTAGTCATAACGCCTTTTTTACTGCTTTTTATTTTTTTGTAAAAGTAGCCTATTTTTCATTTATTTCTATTATATTAGAAATAAATGTAATAGATTTGTTATGTACAACATGTTGCACATTTTACTGTAGTCTTTGGTTAAATTGTATACAAAATGTTTTTTTTTTTGCGTTCGATAAAAGATTTACATTTGTTATAATGTTGTATTTCTCTACACTAACCACCCCCTTTAAAGAATTGTTTGTCATGGAAAACAGACAAAAATGCTTTTTCTCGCTATATTTTGTATAAGAAAGCCAATGATTACATAATAAGGTATAAAAACTAAAACGAAGGTATAAAAAAAATGTTTTATTTACAACACATACTTTTAAAAACTGTTAATAATCTTTTTTACAGCTTATATTTGCATTTCTGTAGTAAAAAAGTTTTTATGTTCGTATTGTTATGCCATTCGTTTATTGTTTATACATATATATATGACACACTAACATAAATAAATAACCTTTCTCTTGCAATTACTTGCGTACAATGCAAGATTTATCGCACACAAAGACAATATAGTCTATAAATAACCGAAAAAACTGTATAACTAAGTATTTTTTTCCGTAAGTTTATATGCTATAGTTTTATAAAATTTTTTTGATGAATATAAAAATTAAACGTAATAAGCGAATTTTTTGTAGCTAATCTGCTAATCTTAGTTTTTTGGTGTATACAATTAGTTATAAAGAGTAAAAAAGTTATTTTAAGCATTTTTTATGTCCAACATTTATACAAAATATAATTCTTTACACGATAGGTGGGTCTGAGGAGTCGTTTGACATTCTTTAACATAGAAAAGCGCTTTCAAAGGATTATTAAAAATACATTGCGGGATGTTTTTTTGCCTTACGAATAAATAAAAATTTGTAAATCCATTGCAATGGGTTAGGAGCATCTATAGTATGACGTGTATGTCTGTAACCGGTTATATTTAAAATGACCTAATTACTAACCGTTTTGAGCGGTTAGGTAACCGGTTAGCGGTTACTTACATTATTTATCGACAAAAAAGGCGGGTAAAAAACAAGGCCTGTTAGGATTTACTTTCTTCTGCTATAAATGCGTAGTAACTTCTATTCATGTTGATTAAGTCCTATAACGGATACATAAAAGCGTAAATAAATTAAACTTACAAAAAATTTTGTTAGGTAGCTAAATACAAATATAAAAAGTGTTTTTATTTTATTTGCTTAAAAGGTAGAAAACTAAAGTGCATTGTAGATGCTGCCTTTTAATTACGGTAAAGTACATCGCGATGTTCTCAGACTAAAATTTCCAGCGTTTTTTGTTTTTGAATAGTTAAAAACACACATAAAAAAAACCAATTGTTATGTTTGTATTACATGTATTTTTTATAAAATCGTATATATATCTGTAACACGTCTTTATACAAGAAGATTAAAGGAGACAAACGAGTAGATAAGCAAACTAGGAACAGTTCTATATTTATTTATTATAACCTTACAAAAACAAATAAATAATTAAATAATTATAATACCGTGTCGCGGAATTAACAATCAAACAAATATTGAGATTGGCTAGTATGGAAGAATGTAATTTACGATAAATTGAAAAAACAATATTTTATAAAGATTAGGTTTACCTTTGTATTGTCTTGCGGTTCGTTTGTTTACTGCGGGTTTCACTCAAATTTTCACTTATTATTGCTAGATTATAACTTACACAGAAAAAATATAGAAAAAATATTTTATAGATTAACAAAAACATATGTTTCATGTATAAATTCAACGAAATATCATTAAATATAAAAATCAAAGAAAAACTTGTTTATATTTGTATTTTTCATTCTTAGTCGCAACCTACAAGTAACGTTAACTTTAAAAAATTACAAGTTAGTAACCGGTTTTAACCGGTGTGTAAGTAGCCGGTAAGTTACCGTGCAAACACTGATAGTATGTGATGTAGTTTAGTAAACAACAAAAAAAGGTTTTCATTATTGTTTCTTTTCATTTTATTGAACCTTTTGCCTGTTAAAAAACTATATTGTATTAAGAAAATCATATCTATACTTACTCATCACTAAAATGTAACTTACCGTATAGAAAAACCTAATTAAATGTAACCAAATCCCAACTAAAGGTAATTAGAGTACCTTAAACACAACACTCGAAAATCTTTTATTAGTGCAAAGCTCATTACCATCCCCATGTTGTTGGATATGGGGTTCATTTCATACCCCTAATAAATTTTAACTTATTTTCATAGCAAAATCAATACCTCTATACATGTAAATATTGAATAAAAGGGTTTTGTGA
>JAQFYM010004005.1:0-16794 GCA_034694785.1 Agrenia bidenticulata | reverse complement strand
TGTCCACGGACGGACGGACAGACGGACGGACGGACGGACATTGGTGATCATATAAGCCCTAACGAACGGGCTAAAAAGTAACTGGGTGCTCAGTAAATATTGAAAGCGAGCTTATTTTTAAACCCTTACAACAAATCATATTGTCCTTTTGAAATAATTTATTTTATTTAAACCAGAAAAAATCAATTTTTTGTTCTATTTAGGAAAGTCGTAATTTATCCTTTCCCAAATTATCCAAACCAAATTAATACGAAATTCACAATTAAACGGGGTTAGTCAGCAATTTACAGATCATTGTACAGTTGGCTGTGTTGTAAATGTGACTTGAAAAAACTAAAGGATAAAGCAAAGAATTTCATGCCGTTTTGATTTTGAACGAATTAAATTAATATCAACCTCACATTTAAAGTGAATTTATTCTCATTGCATATTTGGGTTCTTTCATTATAACGTGAAGGAAAACTGTGGGATTCGTGATCAGAGGGAAGATTTTTGTGAAGCTCAGTAACCGGCTTGGGGTTTTAATTTAAACTCCATTCCCCGTATAGAGTCAATACTAACTCTCAAATCAGCAAGATGAGTTCTTGCTCTTGCTTCCTCATCATTGAGCAGTCGAGTCCCAAAGTCCCAACTCATCTAACCCAATGACTTTAGGTACAGAAAATGAAATTAGTTTATTATTTGACAATCATTTAGTTTATATTTCATCTGTAGATGTATGTATGTATGTATGTATTAAAGGGTTTCATGATTCATCTGTAGATACTAAAATATAAAAAAAATTCCAAAGCATAGAAATTAGAACATTGATTTATATGCATATCGAATAAGAGCACCACATGTTTTGAAGATAGCACACATGTTCCAATTTAAAAAACTCTCCAACGTAAAATTAAGCTCAACAGGTTTTTTTTTATTTATTCTTTCATTGTACAGAATTAAAACTCCAAACTACACATAGAACTAGCTAGTCAAGCTATTTAGAGTTTTTGTTATAAATTTGAACATAATCATCGGTGTCATAACAAGATGTGCTGTTGGAAATGTCATGCAAAAACACAATAACAAACGCAAGGTTGACCAAGGTGAAGATGCCCACAGCTGCTACCCGGAGCTTCTTTCCCTGCACATTACAACATTTCAATTACAAGCCCAATATCCACTTAACATCGCTGAGTAATTAAAAAACATTTTTGAAACATCTAAACTTCGTCAGATTTAATCCGATTACAAAACGAAGGCTGTAGAACTATTCACAAGCAGTTCCCACGAAATGATCACAATAAATCAATCGGATTTGAAAAGAACTTACAGGAGTCTTGAGGTGGATGTGGTTATTATCAAGGAATTCGCTACCATCAGACCCGGAGTTGTCCAACTGGTCCGTACCGAAGGCTGGAATCGGCGTTACCCTCCTGAGGCTCAAGTCTCG
Source organism: Agrenia bidenticulata (assembly GCA_034694785.1). Classification (NCBI taxonomy): domain Eukaryota; kingdom Metazoa; phylum Arthropoda; class Collembola; order Entomobryomorpha; family Isotomidae; genus Agrenia; species Agrenia bidenticulata. The sequence goes on along the minus strand of JAQFYM010004005.1, from coordinate 15,362 downwards.
ATTGACACTCACATCAGAAGTAGAGACTCTCTCCTCGGAAATGGTGGTGGTGGGGGCCACTGCATTGTTCCTGGCAGTAATCCCCATTATGTAGTCAATCCAGCAGTAGTGGTACTGTTGATGCCCCATACGATACATGAGAAGAAGCTTGAAGGTTTTATGAGTGGTTTTAAAAAAACTTACCGACATGACGACATGCATGATAAGGTAGCTGAGCAACCATAAAATGACATTCCAACGGAAACGGCAAGACAATTGGGTATGATGAACCCTCGGTGCATCCATGAACAAGCCGCCTTAAGCATATTAAAACGTATCCGTGAATTTCTCCTTCATATAAATTATAGTTCAGTTCAACCCGGGTATTACATGCGATTAAATAAGCCGCATGGCCAAAAACGCCATGACATATGTTGAACAACTTCCTCGTCCCTGCTTTCCGCTCCTTGACCCACAGTCCAGTTATCAACAATATAATGACCAGGGATATATTGAGTATGCCCCCAAAGCTGTGGAAACTTGACCTCGGACCATCCCAACCTTCCTTACCCAAAACGTGAAAAAAAGTGGCGGCTAATATGCATACAATGGATATCATCATTAAACCCGCGTGCAACTACCAGAGTACACCAATGAGCAATTAAAAACATATAGCTTGGGCTTAATCATAATTTTTTCTTTACTTACGAATCCCCACAAAGCCATGCCATAGATTCGGTAATGAACTAACGTGTCCTTAAAGTACCGCGCTATGAAATTTCCCACAGGCATGCAGAACAGCCAAGCCACTGTCATTAGGATCCCATGGGTTCTGAAAAGCATGACTTGATAAGGGTACGGCTAAAACGGAACGTGTCATTATTATCAGGCTAATTGAACTAGGAAATTATTGATTTAATATGAACTTTACCGATAACCTTAAAGCGAGGTTAACTTTTTCGGTGTTTACGTGCACATTTTCTGGGAAATGGGCTCCAATGTTACCTGGAAAAACAGAAACGGTAAGAGGAGGGACTGGTCATGAATAAATACTTGTGCAGGTAAAATACCGGTGGGACCAAGGCGTCTGATATCTTCCCCTAAGGCCAGCAACATGTAATAATGACGTGCCCTTAGATTGAAATTTTGGAAGGGACCGTAGGGCAAATCTTGTGGGCTCCGAAGCTTGAATTCCAACTTCATATAGAACCTGCAGTAAATGGTCGTTTCGAACGAAGACGTTTTAATCAGCCGGATCACCCCGTCCACAGAGTTATTTCCAGTCTAGGGTTTTAAATTTAATGTGTCATGATGGAGGGACAAGCTTTCGATTTTTAAAGCATCGTTTATACTTTAAAGTATCCTTTCCTCATTCACTTTTGATATCTTAACCATTTCATGTTTTTTCTTTACATCCGTAAGATAGGATAAGTGAACGAGGAAGTGATCCTATAAATTATGCTTAAAGGGATACCAGGCGTTCATTATCTACGCAGAGATCTCCTCTAGGCCCCAAGTTACACGGCTGTCGCTTTACATTCCAGGACATATAAACATTCACGTCGTCGTTTTCCCTCACACATTCAACGACTAGGTCATGACCCTGTGGGGAAAAAATCTTTTAATTAAAAAAAATTGCTTTTAAACTTTTTTATTTTAAAACTGAACCATTTTATTATCCTCTGAGAGTCCCATGGCCGTCCAACCGAAGGTAGTTCCATAAATCTCAAAGACTATCTCACCATGTTGTGGATAGGCGTCCTTGCCCTCTCCACTCGATACCACAATCTCGCACGTTTTCGTGTCCAAGCACCCCTTGATATTCGTCACGCATTGCTTCGTGAAGTGACACCCACTGAATATATCCGCTTTCCCTTCATTCACATTGGGAATCTAGGGTCACAGACAATTTTTACCTTCGAACCTTGGACCGTTGAGTATATTGACAATAGCTATTTCCTTTTATTAGAAATAAATAACTTTCATGAGCTGTTGTAACCTCAGTATGGGAGGTGATCTCCGAGGTAGGATGCGGCCTGGCGCTTATGATTTCAATGGTGTGTGTCACCGGTTTCGGAGGAGGAGGTTTCTCTGTGGTCTTGGTGGGTGTAGTGGTTGTGGTCGTGCGCTTGGTCGTTGTTGTGGTCAATGGCTTGGCTGTTGTTTTTGTGGTCGTTGTCTTACGGGTTGCAGGTTTTGGAGTGGTGAGTGATCCGTCGTCAGGTCGCTTTCCAGCGACTGGGACCAACTCTTCAACCTTGTAAGTACGTATGCCAATGTTATCATGGTTTGAACAGGCTGTCTTAGGATCGTCCAGGAAGATTGGAACCACCTTCTTCCCACTTTGAACGAATTTCTCGAATTTTGTATCAATGAACTCAAATATTATTTCAGCCCTGTGTTCCAAAATTAATCAAATATGTTTTAATTTCAATTGTAAATTGGGATAGAAGCTGAGAAATTTAATGAGCAAGACTTGCGTGAAGTCCATGATGTATTTTGAGTAGCGTGGACTCCCGAGAAATATCCAAGTCATACAAGCCACAATTTCATTGTCTCTGCTGTCACGGGCCACATTGTTTTGAAGCCTGTTGAATACTGCAAATTGTGTCCCACTTTTCCTCTACATAAAAACCAAGAGCAGTTCCACACACTCAAATTTCAAGAGGGGATTTGAAACTTTAAAATCTCCACTCACAATATACAAATCGGGGAAATTGGGATCTCGAACTTCGAGGGGGCGACAAGTCTCTCTCTTGACCGTAAGAATGCTGGAAGGGAAGTTTATGAAATTTCGGTGGTAGGAATCAGGATTGGTTCGATTGCAGAAATGGGTCTCGTCCACGATCATGTCCCCCATGGGGTATCGATAATTTTTTTCACTTGTACTTCCTCTCCCGAGGATTTCGATAACTTTGGGGTAGATTGAACGACACAAGGCGGATTTTCGTTCCCAAATTACAGATAGGTGAATCCTTTGAACTCGAGTTAAGAAGTGAGCTTGTACTCGGAAGCACTTATTTAGATATCCAACTTGAATGTCTTCTTTGGAATCCGGTAGCTGATTTACGCTATTGAAACAAGCATCTCGATGCCTCTGGCATAGGACTGTGCTTAGGGATGTTAGGGTGAGGAAATGGGACATCAGCAGTAGCTTCATGGTTTTTTTCATACGGAATCAAGTTGATAATTTCGCATAATATCTTTTCGAAACTTAGTTTTCAAACTCGAGGTCAAGGTAGGTGAAACTTTAGTTCCGTGTGTCAGTACCTCTCTAGAAAACGTTCAAACTTTCACGTACCCTTGCCTCGAGGTCAGAAGGCTTTGTTTAGAATTGAGTTGAATAAAATGCTTAGCAACTCTTTCTCAATCTTCGTGGAGAATTTTTTTTAGTTCATTCTTTGAGAGCCACGATTATTCCGCTTTGCAATTACTAAATTCTAAAGAAGAACCCATTTGACCTTTGAACACAGTAGCTATGTTTCTTTTGAAAGAACACAATCGCTGTTCAGCAGTTTTATATGCACAAATAAAACATGTACAAAATATAAGTTCACAAGATATAAATAAACGTGAAATATTAAAAACGTTTTATTTCATTAGATGAAGGCAATGAGGTTCCAATTTGACAGCTCAACTAATTCGTTTCAACCCTTTCGCATTAAGATTAATTGGAATAGCATACCCAAAAGAGGTTTAATACAATTTTTTAAAAAATATTTAAATTATAACAATTTAATAACCCCACACCGGCCACATTCAGTTCGGACTTTAGCTTGATTGGAGTTTTGTATGTGTTTTTAAGCCTGTACTAAAAGGAATGTAATAAATTTTCCTACAGGCATATCCCCAAAAATGGAATGTAGATTCTTCTTTAAATAAAATTGCATGCTAACTATTATCCATATTATTTTAGTTTGTAATTGAGATTTTAAATGCCTCTATTTATATAGTAAGTGACTCGAAATTTGGGTTGAGTTGAGAGGCTTTCGTGCTTATTGAATAGGGGAGAGAATCTTTTTGTCAAGCCCAAAACCCGGATTGAAGATTTCCTTAAAATCTTTCTTTCCAATATACGAGCACGTTAAAATCGGCCGGCACAAAGCCAGTCAGCCTCAGAGCTACTGAATCCCAAAGACCCCAACAAATTATGAGACTTGTTTAAATCATTTAAAATTCACTACTCCATCAATTCAAAACTGGACCAAAACGGGACACGGAAAATATTATCCAGTTCAAAGTCACAATAAAAACACAATATGATTAGTAATTTAAATTGTAATTCTTGAATGTGTATAAATATTTAAGGACCTTTATTTCTACTTGTTCACAAATGCGAATTAAAATTTTCATTAAATGGATTAATTAAAACAAATGTTTTGAACAGACATTTCAAAATTAGAGTGATTTTTTCCCTATAATACAATTCATGGATAGTATCTTCTAATATTGATTAAACTCCTGTTGGCACTTTGACAGTCACCACAAAAATATATGGTTTCTTTAGGCAACAACTTTAGTAGGGGCAACAATTGTTCTTAAAGCAAAGATCTCAAAGATGAGAATGGTGTGGATTCAATTAGTTTGTTTGGGACTTATAAATTTGAATAAAATCTTCGATACTGTAGCAAACGACGTTAGTTACTGTGCTACGCAGGAGGAAGACAAGGAACACCAGGTTCACCACCGTGAAGATTCCAACAGCTACTATCCGCAGTTTATGTCCCTGCAAATTATTACCACTTTAACATTCCATTTCATAAATTAACAAAATAAGCAATTTTTGAAAATGTCAACTCAAATAGGTTACAAAATAAATTTATGATAAGTTATTGAAATTAAACTATGCCGCCTTTAAGCCCTGAAACGGGCACAATGTTACCGTGTTCTCAACTCGTCCTTGACGACGAGGCTGATTGGAAAAATTGGACAGGGTGCCCTGGGGGCGTATCCCAAAGTCTTCGATTGGCGTCACTCTTCTGAGGCTCAAGTTTTGTTGGCTGCTCTCGTCAGAGGGGACTTCCTGGACGATGACGGTCGTGGACGTCAATCCGTGGGCCCTGGCCGAAACCTTAACTATGTAGTCCACCCAGCAGTAGTGGTACTGTAAACACATACACACAACAGAATTACATGGTATTCATTTTTTTCAACACTGTCCACTTACGGACATGACAATGTGCATTATGAAATAACTGATGAGCCATAGAATCACATTCCATCGAAAACGGCACGGCAATTCCGAATAATAAACTTTAGGAGCTTCAATGAACAATCCACCTGAAATTAAATTCGTAAATATGCTCATTTTAAAACAGTTGTAATTGCATTTTCATAAATGTGATGAGGCTTTACGCTTTACATGAAATCAAATAGCTGGCATGTCCGATAATTCCATGAGAGATATTAAACGCATTCCGTGCCTTTGCTCCTGGTATCCGATCCTTGACCCAGACTCCAGAAATTGCCAATATCAGAAAAGCACTGACGCAGACTATACCACCGTAGCTGTGAAAGTTTGACCTATGGCCTTTCCAACCATATTTCCCAATAATGTCCAGTATAGTTCCTGCTACCATGAAAAGAAACGCTGCGACCATGAATGCCGCATGTATCTGTTCATGGCGAGCGAGAGTCAAAAATGTATTCTGTGGATTTTTTTAAAGTTCAGAAAAGCATTTAAACATATTTGATTTCACTAACAAATTTCCAAGAGGGGATTCCATACAAGCGAGATTGAACGAACGTGTCCTTAAAGTACCGGGCTATGAAACTCCCAACAGGGATGCAGAAAAGCCAAGCCAAGATCATAAAGATCCCATGGGCTTTCAAATATTTGACTTGATGAGGATAAGGCTGAAAGTACAACCAATTAGAACTCATCCGTATTTAGTTTGAATTTTTACCAAAATTAAAGCAAAGAACTGGATTTTCGAATTCCTGTAGAAATAACTGATTTCCAACTTACCGACCATCTTTCAGCGATGTTTACTTTATCTTGACTTATAAGAACATTTTCCAATAAATGAAGACCAATGCTACCTAACAAATTTTTTAAAATGGATGAAATTAGAAATTACCCTTATTTACGACAAGGCTACGAGCACAACCGGAAGTGACGGTCTAAAAACCCTATGGAAAGCTACTCACCAGTGGGACCAAAGCTTCGGATTTGTTCTCCTTTCGCACTAAGTACATAAAACCTTTGAGAATTCAAATTAAATTTTCGTAAAGGCTCCAAAGATGACTTCAAAGGGGATTTTCGGTGGAAATTTAATTTAACGTAAAATCTACAGTAAATGGTGGCTTCGAAGGAAGATGAAGATATCAGACGAACCACTCCCTCCCCAGAATTATTGCCAGTCTACAAATCCCAATCAAAAACTACAACATTTACAACCTACAAATAATTTTATCCGTCCTAAATATTTTGTCCATGTAGTATTTCCATTTACCAGCCGTCGATTATCATAGCAAAGGTTTTGTTTAGGACCCAGATTGCAGCCTTCGCTGTATAAGTTCCAAGACAAGTAGATATTAACTTTCCCACGCTCCCTCACACACTCGATAGCCAAGTCATCCCCCTACGGATCAAAATCGAGACATCAAAGATACTCAAAACAGTAAAAGATAAGCTAACCATTTTTTTATCTTGTGATAGTCCCATGGCCACCCACCCTGGGGTAGTTCCATAAAGTTCCATCACCGTTTCATCAGAGTCTGGAACGGCGTTCTTTCCTCCCCCGATGGACACTACGATTTCACAGGATTTGGTGGCCAAGCACCCGTCCTTCTGCCCCAAGTTGGTGAGGCATTTTTTTGTGAAGAGGCACCCTTCGAACACTTCCTCTTTCCCCTTGTTCTTACTCGAATTCTAGTGTCAACGTTAATTTTAAAACTTGCTTTGAGCTTGTAAATTGATAGGCTTAAGTACCTACCGTTGTGCCTGGAGTTCTGCTAGGGGTTGGTTTAACGCTTATGATTTCAATAGGGTTCGTTACAGGTTCTGGAGGAGGAGCCAACGTTGTTGTAGTCAGGGGAAGGTTTCCATCATCAGGTCGTATTCCGTCTATGAACACCTCCTGAGTAGCGTTGCTAGTTCGAATGCCAAGGACGCCAGAATTTGGTAGTGCACACGGATTTTTGACATTGAGGTCAAGACGGACTTGCTTCCTCCCAATTTGAACAAACTTTATATTTTGTGATGAATCTTTGTGATCGATTTCTGCCCTGTTCCAATAAATCGTTCTATTTATATTTATATTGTTTGCATTTTATAATTTTTTATTAAGTTTGGAATGGGATGAGCAGGACTTGCGTGAAATCTAGAATATAATCCGAATATTTAGGAACCCCTTCAAACAGCCAAAAGACAGAAGCTAGAATTTCACTCCCCGTGCTTGCAGAAGATACTGGATAATTTTTAATCCACGTAAACACCGCAAATTCTGTCCCACCCAATTTCTATATAAAAAAATTATTCAAGAATTAAATAAACCGTTCAAAACGCATATAAAGGAACTATTGATTTTTTTTTTGAGTTTCGAATATTCGAAATTGAATAGAATTCTCCTTCTGCTGCGTGCAAGCAATTTAAATAGAATCTAACTACGCAGATCGCCTGCCGTGTCAATCTTTAACATTACGCAGCATGAGCTACTCGGTTATAGGTAAAATTCCCAAAAATGCATGGCCAGAAGTTTTTATCCAAAATTAAAAATATCCAAAACTAAAATGATCCCAACTGTATTCATCCCAAAATTACAATAGATGATAAGAATAATTTTCAAGATGAGGAGGACTAGACTGCCTTTCATGGTTCTACTCAAAATGTCACAATCAACGAATCTACTGACCTTTATAAAAATTAATAAACTTGGTTGGTGCACTAGACAAGGTGTCATTTTATGAGCATTTGTATCATTACGGTCTAGGCCGGAAAAAGCCAAACTACACATTGCATTTGAGAATTATAATCAGAATATATTATAATATTGACTGAGTAAATTTTGCATAGCATTTTGGATAATAAATTATGGACGATTTTTTATTTGGAGAAAAACTTTTGGCAAAAATTAACATTACTTTTGGGATTTGACCGGACACGGAGGAACTACACTCCGTGCCCATATTCAAACCTGGCCTCCGGCTAGGACACCCTAAAAGAATATCTGAAAACAGACTTGGAACAAATTGACTCGTTCGAAAGCTATCGTTCGGAGGGAAGGACACACCAACATCCACATAAAGTACCTGCGCTACTTAATAAAGATTCAAGCATAATTAAAACCCAACTTTTCACTTACAGGATACAAATTAGGGACGGAGTAGTCGTTGATATCTGGAGGATCACACGTATAGTTAGAGACATTGAGGACTTTGTTTGAGTGAAAACTGTTAAAGTCCTTGTACTGTTCGGAGCCTGAATTTCTGCAGAAACTGGATTGATTGAATGACATTGCCCCCATGGGATATCGATAACTCTTGACATCAATACTGCCTCTTCCCATGATTTCAATAACTTTAGGTATAACCAAACGACATTCACTGGCGCCTCGAATCCACAGTACGGCGATGTGAAGTTGATTGGGAAGGCTTGTGTAATGCACTCGTAACTCAAAACATTTCGAAGTTAAACCAGATTCGTATTTGTCTAACGTTTCGATTTTGCTATTGGAGCATCCATATCGATGCCTCTGGCCAACAACTCCGCTCAACGATACGACAGAGACATACAATGCGAATAACAGATACATGATTGTATATTAAAATTTGAGTGTATACAATACGTGAACGCATGTCAACATCTCTCACCTAAAGACAACATCATGAATGTTTGCATATTTTTTAACAAAAAGGTCAAAATGCTTAGCAACTCAAATCCACTGTGCGTCAGTGATACCGTTTCTCGTGGTTTTGGCCCGTCGGGTTCACTAGACTGCACTGCAATCTAGAAAACCGCTTGGGCTAAGAATTGAGGCTGACGTAATGTGGTCAACTCATTTTCAAATCGTATTCCCTTCAGATGTCACTTTATATTCGTTTCAGAATTGATTGAGATGTACTTTATACAAATGCATGTAGTTTGTTCAGACCGACATAATTTTACAAATCCAGTAATTGACTAAAAACATCTTAGGTAGTAAGTAGGATTGCTCTTGAGACTTGTTGATTGTCCCGACTGGTCCCGACCCCAACTGAAGTGTACTGGTTTTAAGCTTTTGCTGAGGCTCAAACCTCAATGGCAGGGTTGGGTTTTTATTCTAGAACTTCCATTCCTCATATAAAGTCGATGCAAATTGTCCTGCACAACATCTTGTAATCCACGCTAGCGGTCAACAACTTTTAATTATTCTTTTAGAAATTGCACCCGAATTTTTATTGTTACCCAATTGTTATTGTTTTGCAACGTTGGGGGGGGGGGGTGCAGACGAAAAAAATTTACCGTCTAAAAATTACATGCCAAACCATCGAAACATCTTTGAGAATTATAATTTTCTAATTTTCAACCTTGTTAATTGTTTGCATTTTAGGTCAAATCAAAAATAGGTTGAATAATAACAATTAATTCTATTTGTATTAACTAAACTTGAGTTTCTCTGAAAATCACAGTAATTGAAGGTAGTTAATTGAAGTTCCCAAATTGTTTTGAATTTACTAACAAATTCCAAGATGCAAGAGGAAATTCCATACCGACGTGTCCTTATGGGCAATGAAACTACCAACAGAGATGCAGAAAAGCCAAGCCAAGATAAAAAAAATTCCGTGGGAAATACTTACTATTGAAAAACAATATGTTCACTTTAAAATTGTAATAGTTAAATCAGTTAAATGTACATTAATGTTTAAGCACATTTATTCATACTTTGCTATCGAGTACTTCCGCTTGTTTACAAATGCGACTTAAAGTTTTTATTAAATGGAATACCCAAAACAAAAGTAAATTAGACATTTTAAATTAGAGTGATTTTTTCTACAACATACAATTGATGGATAGATAGTATCTTCTGGCAATGAATTAAAAAATGCTGTTGACAGTCACCACAAGAAGATATAATTTACAAAGTAGAGGCAAACATTGTTCTTAGTAGAAAGACTGGTGTGGATTCAATTACTTTGGGTCATATAAATTTGAATATAATCTTCTGTATTGTAGCAAATGACGTCGGTTGTTGTGCCTCGCAGGAGGAGGAAAAGGAACACCAGGTTCACCACAGTGAAGACTCCAACCGCGACTATCCGCACTGTATGTCCCTGCAAATTATTACCACTTTAATTTCATAAATTAACAAAATACGAAATATTAAACAAAATAATTTACACAATAAATTACAGAATACTTGATTTTATAGTTTTGGATGCCCCGAAGCCCTGAAACGGGCAAAACCTTACCGGGTTCTCAACTCGTTCTGCACGATCACGACGAGGCTGATTAGCAAAATTGGACAGGGTGCCCTGGGGGTGTATACCAAAGTCTGCGATTGGCGTCACTCTTCTGAGGCTCAAGTTTTGTTGGATGCTCTCCTCAGAGAGGACTTCCTGGACGAGGACGGTCGCGGAAGTCAATCCGTAGGCCCTGGCCGAGACCCCAACTATATAGTCCACCCAGCAGTAGTGGTACTGTAAACCCATACACACAACTAAATTACCGTAGGCACCGATGCCATTCAACTTTTTCAGCACTGTCCACTTACGGACATGACAATGTGCATTATGAAATAGCTGAGGAGCCATAGAATCATATTCCATCGAAAACGGCACGGCAATTCCGAATAGTAGACTTTCGGAGCTTCAATAAACAATCCACCTGAAAATAAATACACATAAATATGCATATATTTTAAAACAGTTGTAACTGCAGTTTTAGAAATGTGATGAGGTTTTACATGAAATTAAATAGCTGGCATGTCCGACAATTCCATGCGAGATGTTAAACGTATTTCGTGCCTTTGCCCCTGGCACCCGTTCCTTGACCCAGACTCCAGAAATTGCCAGTATCAGAAAAGCGGTGATGCAGATTATACCACCGTAGCTGTGAAAGTTTGACCTTTGGCCTTTCCAACCATGTTTCCCTATAATGTACAGTATAGTTCCTGCTACTATGAATAGCAACGCTGCGACCATGAATGCCGCGTGTATCTGCTCGTGACGAGAGTCAAAAATGGATTCTGTGTACTTTTTTAAAGTTCAGAAAAACTTTTAAATATATTTGATTTCACTAACAAATTTCCAAGAGGGGATTCCATATAAGCGAGATTGAACGAACGTGTCCTTAAAATACCGGGCTATGAAACTCCCAACAGGGATGCAGAAAAGCCAAGCCAACATCATAAAGATCCCATGGGCTTTCAAATATGTCACTTGATGGGGATAAGGCTGAAAGTACAACCAATTTGAACTTACCCGTATTAAGTACTATATTTGCTTGCATGACCAAAATTAAAGCAAAGAGCTGGATTTTCAAAATTCTGTCGAAATTAATGATTTCCAACTTACCGACCATCTTTCAGCGATATTTACTTTTTCTTGACTTACACGAACATTTTCCAAAAAATGCATCCCGATGTTACCTAACAAATTTTAAAAAAGGGATGAAATTACCCTTTATTTATGATTACAAGTCCAACCGCAAGTGACGGCGTAAAAAAACTTGTCGACAGCTATACTCACCAGTGGGACCAAAGCTTCGGATCTGTTCTCCTTGTGCAATAAGTACATTATACCTTCGAGTACTCAAATTAAATTTTTCCGACGGTTTCGAAGATGACTTCAAAGGAGATTGGCGTTGGAACTCCAATTTAAGGTAAAATCTGCAGTAAATGGTGTTTTCGAAGGCAGATGAAGATATCAGACGAACCACTCCCTCCCCAGAATTACTTCCAGTCTACAAATAACAACCCGTATCTATTTTTATCTGTCTTATAGATTTTTCGCATGTAAATGTTTTCTTTACCAGCCGTCGATTATTATTACAGAGGTTTTGATTATGACCCAGATTGCAGACATTGCTGTAAAAGTTCCAAGACAAGTAGATATTAACTTTCCCATGCTCCCTCACACACTCGATAACCAAGTCATCCCCCTACAGATCAAAATCGAGACATCAAAGATACTCAAAACAGTAAAAGATAAGCTAACCATTTTTTTGTCGCGTGATATTCCCATGGCCACCCACCCTGTGGTAGTTCCATAGAGTTCGAGCACCGCTTCATCAGAGTCTGGAACGGCGTTCTTTCCTCCCCCGAGGGACACTACGATTTCACAGGATTTGGTGGCCAAGCACTCTTCCTTATCCCCCAAGTTGGTGAGGCATTTTTTTGTGAAGAGGCACCCTTCGAACACCTCCTCTTTCCCCGTGTTCGTATTCGAATTCTAGGGTCATGGTTAATTTTTAAAACTTGCTTTGACCTTTTAAATTGATAGTCTTTTAACGGCCTGAAGTGCCTACTGTTGTAAGTTCCGTTGGGCTTTTGGTACGTTTGAACCTTCCACTTATGATTTCAATTGGGTTTGTCACCGGCTCTGGATGGACGGGTTTCATCGTTGTGGTAGTGCCAACTGTTGCAAGTGATCCGTTATCAGGTCGCATTCCAGACACGAAAACTTGTTCCTTGACTGCAAAAGTTGCTATGCCCAAGCTATCGGCATCGGTCCGTCTGCAGGGGTTCGTTGTAGGTTTGAGGGATAGGCTAATTTGCTTCCTTCCAACTTGGACGAATTTAAAAGTATTTGACCTTGGGTCACCGAACGTGATTTCTGCACTGGTGTTTAATTTGTTTTTGTTGTTATTATTTCATAGATTCTTTTGTATTTTTGGGATATGAAAAGAAAAAGACTTGCGTGTAATCCAAGATGTAATCTGAGTAGTGTGGATCCCCTTGAAATATCCACGAAACACAAGCCACGATTTCGTCATCCAGGCTGTTTATTGAAGTTAATGGATAGTCAGAGAGCCACTTAAAAACAGCAAATTGCGTCCCTAATTTTTTCTATTTAAAATGTGCCACTAAGACTGATTAAAAAATAAAAAATCAATGTGATAATTTAAAGCCAACTAGTTCACTTACAACATATAAATTAGGTACGCTAGGGTCATGAACCTCCGTTGGGTCGCATAAATTTTTTGTGAGACTGAGGACGGTGGAGGAATAACTTTGGAAATCCTTGTGGTACTTTGAAGTGTCTGAATTTTGGCAGAAATCGGTTTGATCGAATTCAATGGCCCCCATTGGATACCGATAAGCACTGACATCAATGCTTCCTCTCCCCATTATCTCGATAACCCGAGGGGGAGATGAACGGCATATTGAGTTTGATCGATCCCAAACTACAGAGATGTGAAATTGCTGATTTCGGCTTGTGTAATGAACATGTAATTGATAACACTTCCGACCCGATCCGACCGAGGAGTCTTCGGTGACTGGAGCCAATTGAACTGCACTGTTTAAACAGCCATCTCGATGTCTTTGGCTGAGGACGCTGCCTAGAGATGCGATTGTGAGGAAATGGACAAGGTGTAGATTCATCGCTTTATCTTCTGCATTAGAGACTTTTGGACTATGAAACCAAATTGATATCACAAAATCTAGCGTTCAAAATCCATCCCTTTGAAGGTCACAAGAATTTGTTTCCACTCAAATGTGTACATTAATTATGCTTAGCAACTGTCATATACAGCTTTGAGATTCTTCTATATTCCAATCTCACTGTTTTAGAATGGTTTCATTATTCTGTTAGCTTATAGCTTTGTAACGTCTGAGGGTTCTGAATATTTTTTGAGATTTTGAAAAATGTGATGACTGGAATATAAGTGAAAATTAAAATTCTTAAATTGTTGTGGTAGTATTTGAATATGCTGAGAAAAGGGGTAGAATGGGATTGCATGGAAAAGGGGGAAGGATTAATAAGCGAAGCTTTTTGTACAGCTCAGTGGCCGGCTTGGGTTTTTGGTGAATTCCCACTGCCATTCCCACTGCCATTCCCACTTCCATTCCCCATGTAAAGTCAATGTTAATCGTCGGCACAAACCCTGTGTGCCAGCCACAAGCCGTGTTCACACATATTCTTCTTCCACGACTGTCTCATCAACCTATTTAGAGATATTTTTTTAAACTCCAAAACAATAACTTTTTTTAAAGTAAATTTTTAAAATATCCTTAAATGGGAATTGCAATTCACAATTTTAATCATGAGTAGTGTACAACTACAACGGTACGTTATTCTTTTTTGTATCATAAAAGATCGCCTAAGATCATGAATTCTGGCAATGTTATTCTTTTTTGTATCATAAAAAGTAAACCTAGATAAAAATAGATCATGAATTCTGGCAATTCAATAATTAAAAAAAAATTCACTTGACTAAAATGGATTTTCGAAATCAGAGTATTTGATTTTCTCCCTATCCTTTATTTCTAGATGTTCACCTTCAACAGTCATGATAAAAATGCCAAACGGATCTTTCAATTAAATTGGAACCTTATAAATTAAAAAAGATTAAACAAGTGCAACTTTGAAAATAGATTGTTTAGATATCAATCTCAAGGGATTTGAAGGGATTAAAAAAAGTGTATGTAAGTTGGAGTTGGTATGGAGGGATTGTGGATGGATGCGAAGATTTTTGTACAGCTCAATTGCCGGCTTGGGTTTTTGGTTAAAAACTTCCACTTCCATATGAAGGCTATGTTAATTCCTCTCCTACCACTAATACCACCTCGACCACCCGAATGGCCAGAAAATGAGAGAGATGAGAAGATTTTTGCACAGCTCAATATCCGGCTTCAGATTTCGCTCTAAAACTTGTATTCCTCATATAAAGCCACTGTCAATTCCTTGGCTCAGGAACGCTGAGCTAACTAACTAAGCTTTCAGTCTTTAAGCTAAATATTAATTAAATACATTTGATTTATGGTGTTGGAAATTAGCTACACTTTATATTGTTGAAATATTTATAAATATCGAGAGTTTTCATTTCAAATCACAAAAGTATACAGTTACAGTCCAATTGAATTATCCGTAGAAAATACTTATACTAGTATTTAGGAAAATTCAAGTAGCCACCGACCATGATTATTGAGAGAGTTTTAATTCCTTTGGTGCGTGTAAATTGTAATCAATTTTTTGAATTTTTATTGTTACCTAATTGTTGATCTTGTGCGACATTGGGGAGGCCAGACTAACTTTTTAACCACGAAAGAAATCCAAAAAAATCTTCAAGAATTATGATTTTAAACGTCAAGTGGAAACAGTCATGCTTAAAAACCCAAGCCAAGAGATATTATAACAGTTAATTTTTAACCAATCGTTTAATTACTCTGTTTCTTATAAATTTTCATAAACTTTTCCACATCATAACAAGAGACACTGCTTTTCACGTTATTCAACAA
>JAQFYM010004004.1:0-16798 GCA_034694785.1 Agrenia bidenticulata | reverse complement strand
ATGTAACTTTCGGCCCGTTTGCGGGTGCCGAAAACGGACCGCCACCCACCGCGGCGACAAACAGGTACCTCGGGCCGGTTTTAACGTAGCATCGCATCCGAAATTGGCCCTAAAACTTTGGCACATCGGGTAGTTTACGACCACATAAAAAAAAACCAATTGGTTTACACTGGACAAAAAAAAACTATCCAAGAGAGTCCAGCTCAAAAGACAAAGTGAGGAAAACGATTTAAAAACTAGAGAGAGTATGAAACACATTGTGCATTGATGATTCTTTCCAGCCTTGTACATAATATTACGAGATTACTCTACAAATTGTACAAAGTCAACAATGAGATTTAGAAATGGAACTATTAGTGGAATCATCAAAGCAAGATCCTGTGATATATTTTTCCCTTCTTCAGAATATAGTTGCAAGGAAAGTGTCTGTCTCTTTACTGGAACTGGGAGATTGTTTTATTTTTTACAACTTGAAAATATTAACCACGTCCACAGAGAGTCAAGATAAGAACCAAAGAGGATGGTAACAGCGTACATGTATATAAATGCATATTTTAAAAGTGGGAAAAAAACCAGAGGGGGAAGTGATGTGAAGAAGTGACAATGTGAAGGACAATTAGTAGTCACTAGGGCTACAAAAGCAGAAAATTGTCAGTCGACAAGCCGATGGGACACGAGATGAATTATATTCTCCATGGGTTTTCTCATTCCAGGTTCTGGAGACAATGCCCTGCCCAACATGGTATCAGAACATGAAATACACAACCCTCCTCATTTACCATGTGAAGTCTAATGTAAAAAATAATAATTCTAGCCTTTTAAAAATCAAAATCGATCCCTTCAGCATTGAATAATAACCCTTTGATTAAATATCCAGCACAAAAGATCGAATTTAAATAAATCTATAATAATCGAAGGGATAAAGTCCTTTTTCATAAATCCGAACTGGAGCGGCATGGAGGATAATTACAGGGAATCGAAACCTGAGACTGATGAAGCCTGCCCGCAGTGTAAATATTTAACCCTACCGACAAAAGATCCGGGTAGGATTTCAACAAGCAATTCACTCCCATTAAAAAAAGTCTCATCTCTCAGAGGAGAACACATAAGAGGTTTGCCTACGAACTACTCACGGACTCACGGACCCAAGCCTTTTAAACCGACCCCGCTCTCAAAGATCGCTGAATGGTAGAACCGGTACGGGGAAAATTCGTCAACCATGTCACTTAAAACTAAGGATGGATTGTCAACCCAAGAAACCCTATTTGTAACACCAGACTAATGCAGTTCATTACATTGAACTGCCAAAGCAAACCCTCTCACATAACCTAGTTATTCTTCAGGAAATACAACGGTCACGATTTTTTTTTCAAAACCATCTTCCTCCCTTATTAAGAGAACCGCAGAGTAAACGGGTGACAGGCAAGGATAATTTGTAAGCGGTGAGCATGTCACATACAACACAAATTTAAAACCCTTTACCGTATTCCTCCTTGACAATGTCACAAAAGCCAAAAGAATGCAAACTCTTTTTAGGACTGCCTCGCCAACTGTACAAGAATACTTACACAATAGGCAATACCCTTATTGGCTCAGTTTCTAGAGCAGAGGCAATTCTTTTTAGTTGTCAAGTTGGAGCTTAGGAAATGGGAAATCCAGTATCAGGATTCCCTGCAGTAACCAAGTGGGACAAAGTGCCCTTTAATTCATTGCACCACCTGGGAAACGTGCATGAATTAAGAAAGACATTGAAAAAACGGTCAAAGAGGGTACTTGACAAGAGTCAGCAGGGCCATGAGGGTAGAGAACGAGCTGTGGAGCATGATTAAATTAAAAATTAGATGATGCTTCCACCAACTCTTGTAATGATGATCATGCTGACGATGGCTGTGTCATGCCACGACACGAGGTACCAGTACATATAATGGATACACTTACCAAGTCTTTTGAAGAACTTTCCTACTCGTTTCCAGCCTAATTTCCCATTTATTTATTCAAGTACACAATGCATCAAGATGAGCCCCATTGCACCTACTACAAACTACCCGTATAAAAACAACCCATTTAAAAAAGGGATAATTAACAGCAGTGAAGATGGATCACTCGACACTCCACACAAGGGGACAAGATAAGTAGACGAGATGGAACTACAAAATAGGGTTAAAAAAACGCATTAAAATCCCTCACTAATTGTCAGAACATTTACAAGGGCTAAATAAATTGTTGCTAATTGGATTACATAGACACTAGCCCAACTTTCTAGCATTCGTTTCCATGTAGCAAGTTCCATCCTATCACTTTCAGTCCTCACCAGTACCAGCTGCTAATGAGCCACAGGGCTACAATCCAGTGACAACAGTTTCAACACCTCAGCTCCCTATAAAAATTCCACACAAAAAAATACCCGTCGCTTCGAACTTGTTCGTCTCAAGTTGAACATTTAAGTGATCTGTCCTTATCATCTTGAGGACTGGAGTAGCATTGGTAACTCTGAATGGTCACAGGGATTTAATTTGATACGAAGAACATGAAGGAATCTTGATTAAAAAGAATTGCCACTTTTATCCTCCGCCCAGGCACCCATTCAAATAAAAGGGCACACCTTTCTCCCAAGAAGCCTCGGAGATTGGAGCATCTGCAATATAATCCCAATTAAAAGTCTCGTGGTAATAACGAGTCATGGGAGATAATTGATTACATGCAAACCAGAGACTAACGACGAGGGCAGTATAAACTGGCTTTGCCAAAGCTTACTCATCTTCTTGATGGATTGCCCTAGCCATCTCATATTTATTTATTTATTGCTCAATTATTTGTGACCCCACATGTCCACGTATAGTAAAGCTAGAGGCTTGCCTCTGTGTCCTGGCATATTTTTTTCTCTCCTTTCTTTGTACACAATTGAACTTGGTTAGCTAAGTGAGCACTCCTTTGTGACCATCACCTTTTTACATTACAATTTAGAAGATACATGAGTTCAGAGTGGAGATGACACATGACCAAAAATCCTCTAATGTCCTCTGTTGAACAAAAAAAGAGGAAGATTAATTTTTGCGCTCGCCCTTCTCACCTTACACACTGAAAAAGGCACGACCAAGAAGACCAACCAGGATGGAAGGATGTGGATTATCAAAATGTCCAATAATTCTAGCTAGATCAAATATCCTCTTTAACAAATAACCTGTCCAACATGGCCAAAGATTCTTATCCTCCCCAGATTGACTGGGCTATTTAACAATCATGGGCCATGACGCAATGTAAAATATGATAACAATTTAAATTACATAGAATTATAAATTTTAAATCGTTAAAACCATTAAACCATTAGAATCCAGCAACTCTTGTACTAAATCAGCTCAATAGAAATGGAACCAGGTACTTAGTACTTAATACTCCAACTCAGCCCAGTCCGCCACTAGCCCAATGGTCGGTAAAACAAAAAAGCCAAAGGTCAGAAGGCAAGAGTCCGAAATTCTGAGAATTGCTGATGAAAAGAGCAAAGAATCCAAACCCCAAAGGAATGCAAACTTTTGACAAGTGATAAAATCTGAGGACAGTCCATCGGTCAAAAAAATCCCATCCCTTGTTCCATGTAGCCATGAGACAATAGGTGAAAAAGTACAAATTCAAACTCCTAAGTCAAAACCAGAGCAAATTGAAACATCAGTATTCACAAGAGTGTCTCTCACCTTTACAAGGAACAGGTAGGGATTGAAAAGCCTTGTACCAGTCCAGCCTGGGCTAATAAATACTTTAAGACAAATTCAAGAAAATATATCTCAAACAGCTCTTCACCCTCAACCAAAGATAATATATAAAAAAGCTACTTTTCCACCACTTGTACAAAAACCACCTGGATGAACACACAGCTTCTCTCTCTTAGAGCCCTGAGCTAAACCACACAACATCGATTCACTAACACGTACAATAAATACAATGCATCCAAAACCATTGACACTGACACTTAAATCCTGACAAGTTTTTCATCCCTGATTCCTATCCTGAGGAAATTAGGCCTCTATCCTACTCTAACAATATGTATCATCCAGATCACGCCTTCGAAACGCATTGGGTATCGCCAATCTCTGATGGCCAAGATTTACTACCACTACTAAATCATATCAGCTCTTCCCAATTCAATTTCTTGAACGAAAATCAACCTAATCAAACTTATATTTGTATTCTAAGCCCAGATAAGTATTTAAAAGTTTCATCTCATAGCCCCGTACATACCTGTGCAACACATATCCCCAAGCTTATTGTCAAACTTGGATAAATCGAGACATACATGGAAATACAAAATTCGAAAACCACCACACAAAACCTTCATCCCCACCTACAAACATTAGCCATATAAAAAGGCGTATATAATCCCACATGTACAAGCCCACTATATTGTGAGGATCTCATCTCTAAGCGTAGGAAAAATCTAAAAATTCCATACGCTTGTGATTTGGCATCGGGATTGGGACTTGAGGCGAGAGACGAGGATGACGTATTGATAATAATCCCGCTTTCAAGGCAAAGATTAAGATTAATAGTAAAGATCCCCCTTGTTCATTCAAATCAAATCTTTCCCAAGAAGGAACGGTATGCGTCAATCCGTCAAAAAAGATTCGGGTGATGGCTGGTGGGGGCATGTGCTCTATGCATTGAAACATAAGGAGATGATGATGATGATGATTCGATACAACACTTATTATTCAAGATAGCCAAGTATGATTGGCGATTATTAGCGATTAGTAATAATTATTGCATTGTATGCAAATCTCTGTAATAGTCAAGAGACACCCAGCCTCACACATCCACCACCACCTCCACCAAAATCATTCCCCAATGTTTGCAGAAGAGATAGATTGACCGATTACACATGAATCAACGGTCATTTCATCAAGTGCTTTAGAAATTGCACTAGCCAGAGGAGTCTTTGAAAATCCTATGTAATAAAATGCACCAGGACATGAGCTGAGCCTGAACAACTGGCTAATCTCCAACCTCAGCTAATAGTGGGGCTGGAATTGATGACAATAATACATTAAACGCTCGACTCATCATAGAAAGTATTACATACCCTGTTGGCCATTAGAGTCCCGTAAGATAATAACCTCTTTAGACCACTTTATCATCTCCTGCCATCACTCACTAAATCCCTCGTCTAAATCCTCTAGCTCCATAGACGCAGACACATTGGAAACTCCAAGTAGATTGCATGTCCTTTTTATTACGTTCTCTATATCGACAAGGATGGAATGCGCATTCATCTCATTTCATTATTATTCATTTTCCCTATCGTTATTTATCATCTTTCTCAGACGAGGGATTGCGTACTTATTATAATTAAGAAAGCACACACTCCTCTTGGCTCATTGTACAAACAGAGCTGGGGAATGGCAAGGGTATGTGTGTGTGGTTCAATGCCCTACCCTAACCTTACCCTTTAATCCTCATCATACACTCTTGGCGTTTATGATTAGGCTTATGTTATTTTATACTCATCGTGATTAATTCCGTCTACCTTAATCTTATTGTTGGTTTTAGCAAAACAATCTCACAACCTGTCAAACTGCCCAGGCCATCAGACCCAAACCGCAACAATGCAAACAAGGATATATAATTATCATGCTAATGGCCTCAAATTCTCTTTGCATATTAAGTACACACGCGGGCACTATCAGCAAACACTTTGGATTAGTATGGATAGAGTGGCCAATATCAACATCAACTCTAATAGCCTGGCCTCATTGTTTCCCATACTTTCCTTGACAATGGAGAGACAACCTTCAGGATGGGATGATATTATCGATTGTTGGGAACTGCATTGACCGTGTCATATGAGGAACCTGTGAGAAGTCTCATAATCTTTAGAGCCTAGAACCAAACTGTTGAACGCGATTGGATAAGAGGTGATTTATAATTTGTAAAGTCTCTTGTAAATAAGTTATTCGCATGCAGGAGGGATTCTTAATTTACTTTGTTATTTATGGAAAGAGTTTCTTCTTAATGGACCCAATCACATAAATTATTTTCAACCATACAAAATATTTGCCCAACTAGATATAAAAAAGACTGATTTACTGGCTTGGCTTTTATAAAGCCTCCCTGGTACCTGCAGCCACTCTCTATACTTCCTACCTACCTGTATTATCCTGTACTGGAGAGGTTTGAGATGCCCGTGCTACTAACTACTTAACGATAGGGCTTCAACTACTGGTTTCCCACATTTTAAATATCACTTGTATCCTACCATAATAACAGTAATAATAATAATGTCCATTGAGGGGAAAAGCTATAGACTCCATTAACAATCACGTATGCCACATGATATAAAATAAAATATATCCACACTGGGTATTTAAACTAATAAATCCACCAGCACTACCTCCCCTTATGTAGCACTCGTATTTGGTATGTGTCTTAGCTTGTTGTTTAATCTACCAATTATTTAACAGATGATGCTTTTCCCCATTAAGCTATGTGAATTATTTGACTAGGGTTGACTCTTTAGAGCAATTACTAATTACATTCTACTCTTCCCGGATGGACAAGACTTGGAACTTTCGTTTCAAAAAAAAATTCAATAGCACTTCATTCATTACGTGAGAAGGAAATCGATGTTCCCTCGTACGAGTTGTGTGTGGTACATTCTGGTATGTTTTTTTTCTCTAAAAGTTGGAAATAAAAAATACCCAATTTGTACGATAAAACAATAAAGGAAATTTGAAAGTGTCTAGTTTTCATTTACCCACAACGAAAATAGTGCTTTCTGAATACAAAGATGCGTATTTAGTCAAAAAGCTACCCTCCTGGTCGGCGCCATCCCCTAAGCCTATAAACCAATCCCACCCAATCTCCATAAAAATGCATGCAACATCATCTCACTTTGCTAGTTCGTTAGCTCATAGAAGTAGAATTCCCCATACCCCTTCACCTCTCATCTCCTTTCCCAAAACATTTTCAAGAATTCAATTTAAACTCCCTAGTTAAGCAGTTGGTCAAGGCCTTCTAATCTATTCTCTGTCTTACGTTAGTAAAGAAAGAAAAAAAACAGAAAAGCTTAACAAGGACAGACCCTCCTCTGAAAACGCTTGTCCAAATGTCCACCCGTCTTATGTAATACTTAGGGCTTAAGGAGTCTCTTTTGTTTTCTCAAGAGGAGTTAAGCATTTCAAATTAATATCCTATTTCCAGGTAAAATTTAAAAGTTAAAACAAATAGACCGACAAGGGTTTAAGAGACAGGGGGAAGGGATAGGGCTGGAATATGTAATAAAAGGCAATATTGGAAAAACCAACACAACAATGTGCTCTACCGCACCTACAACTAACAACTAACACTAAAGAGAACCTTTCAACCTTTCCAGGCAATCTTTCAACTTTTCAAAAAAAAAAAAACAGTCCATCCTTCTCAAGTCCTCAACTTTTTTACGGCCTTTTCTACCTAAACTAAAACTAGCATATAGACTTTGTGAGAGTCAAGGAAACACTTTTCTTGTTAAAAAGACACCGAACTTGATCATCGGGTGGGGTACCGAAAACTCAAGACTGGAAATGTATTGGTATAAGCTGTTCTCTACTAGACAAGTACTAATACGATGTGTAAAACGCTTATAAAGGATGAAACTTGACTTTGTAAAAAAACTTGATGCCTTATTATATAACTCTGGCGTACTTTTACTTAATATAACGTAGGGAGAATGCATTGACTGTAAAACAAGAGAGTGTCGTAAAATCTTATCTTTTTACCGTCTTTTAAAAGGTAACACGCGTACGAGTTGGTAAATCACTCTGGTCATAGGTTTCTTCCCATTCTGTTTTTATTAACTGACTTTCACCTCAAGAAATTTAACACTGACTATAGCCAATAGGTGCAAGTACCAATAAAATCGGACCAGAGCCCAAAGTCTCTTTTGTAGTTTTACCCACAAGCGGTTTCTAATACAAAGAGCACAATAATTTGTTTAAAAAACATTTTTTTAACATCTAAAAAAAATACCTAGAAGGCATACTGATTTCAGTTTACAAAATCTTCAACAACGTCCCAACAACCTTGTGGACATTGATTTCCTTGTACCCGAATTCCTTTGGGAAATCGACGGAGCCGAAATAAACTATTCCTAATTGATCTTATCTCTTTGAAAGACTCAACAAGGAAAGCAATACGCGAACAAGTCCCCGTATCGGAGACTCCCAATCGCATGCATCGCATTTCAACTCGTACATGAGAAAATATATAATGCATAAAAGTTTCTATAAAAGATGCATTAGATTAAGAATAGCTTTCCATACATCCGACGGAGGATTGGATACTATTTTCAAGTTTTTAAATCCCAAAGGTACACTATCAACTGGTTTCTAGTACCAATACACAAAAATGCACACTCAAATTGAGAATAGGCCGACCCAACAAATTCTAGATCCAATCTGTTGCAACCTCATAATTTATCAAAACTAGAAATCATTTACCAACAACAAAAACTCGGTCATTATTCCACACAAAAATCCATCCACAATTTAATCTCCGATCAATCTCCACCCGTCATAAAATATATATGGAATAAGTGGCATCCCTATCCAAAATATAATATTCAACTCAACCCATCTCTCCTTATATAATATCCTACACATATCCTTTGATGTGAATCGAAAGATGAAAAATCATTCAAATTAGAGAATTCCATGTCCTTCATGTAACCCAGCAGCAGCCGTTGGCCTGCATAATGCAATGAAATGATTCCATTCCCCAAAGGGTGGTGGTGGACGACTCCAAGTACAAGTGTCACCGACAATGTCCCCTCTCAGCAACAATAGCGAGGCAGACAGGGAAGCCAGTTTCAAAGCTCATACAGTGACAAATTAGCCAGATAAAGCTGAACAGATTATTCCATTTGATACATCAGGGCAGGACAAGGGCATAAAACATGCCTTCCATTTCAAATCATTTCATCTTCGAGCACATCTCTCTCTCCCTTGGCCCATTCAAACAATCCAAAGGGACTTTTTCAAGAGTTGCAAGTATTTTGAACGAGTCTGTCTCTCCAAGAACCTGAAACACTTCTCAGTGTATTTCCCCAGCCGGACTCAGCAAGGAGGACAACGGGAGAGAATCAAGCCCACAAATCATAAAATTATTAGACTTGCCATTCAATGAATGAACTGATCTCATCAGCAGGTCATCTCTTCCATACAATGACCGAGTACAATCCCTCGTTAGCCCTCCTAAGTCTTATCACATGGAGTTGATTGCCAATCTCACTATTGTATAAAAAGCTTCAAGGGGGAACTTTGATCCTTTTCTCATACCCTTAAACCAAATAGCTCTCGCTTGAGATGATCCTACGTGACCCGTTCGGAGTTCATGTTTACTCCAAAATTATTTTAATTCTGATTACATAGAGAACACTAAATGCATGTGATATGGCACAGCTCGGTTGATTACTAAAAAATCATGGAAATTTTCCAAAACGGGACTTTCCCGAGCCCTTATTGTGTAATCATTGCCGTTAATTGATGCAAACATCCTCACACTTACAGACTACACATTACACTGCGAACAAAATAGAGCTGCCAGCTGTGGCATCACAAGTAAATCCTAGGAAATCCAAAGTGTCAATAAAGCCCTTTGATAAAATCTCCCTAGACAAGCTTCATACTGGATCTAGATGTGACCCACTCTGATCCTCAGGATTTGAACTGTCAGTTCCAGAGCCAGACAATCTACAACAACTCTCGTTTCATATCAAATAATTCTCTAGAGGAAATCCTGTGGATCTAATGCAAAAAAAATTGCATATATTGACAGAACTTTTTTCTAATAACCAAAAATACACATGAAAGTTCATAGCCTAAAAGTTACATAATATAGTCTCATCATCCCAGTCTTATTTCCAATAATAAAGACACATTCGATCCACTCCTCCTCCTTCCTCTCGTATCCATTGTATTCCCTGCTGTCAATTTTTATCCCATTTCCAAAACCCCAAAAAAGGTCTTTAGTTCATTATTTTGTCAGAGTGTCATTGTTGGCTCAGAAGCGACGCTCTTGCCATCCCAGCCGTGACAATGACAATGGAAATAGCAGTGGGAATGAGATGCTGAGTGCCCTTCTCCATTGATGCAGAAAAACATTGGGCTTTTCAAATTTCGGGAAAATCTCGTGGGTCACAACAAAGAGAGAAAACTTGGTATTGAAATCGGGCATAATAGAGCATAAAGAGAAGCTCTGTATTTTCCCCTTGTGTAACACAACGTAATAATTGACAATCTCCAAAAGTAAACTGTCAATCCAGCTCTAGCTGTCGATTACTAAATACCTATTTAGTTCCACACATCACACATCGTTCGTTATTCAGAAAAGTTAAGGACCCCCCAAAATTGTATCGACCTGTACGGATGAATACAGAAAATACAAATCCAACACATAAATTTAGGAACGCCTGGTAATTCCTCTTCAATTTCCTGGCTCGAGCTGCCCATGCTTTTTAGCAGTGGTGGGTAGTTAATCCCGAGTAGATTGAGATAGCATAGCTGGCGGGTTTATACATTAAGACCCACAATACACCCATCTCATCATCTTGTGAAAGGTTTCAAAAAAAGCTGTAGGAAAGAAAAAAATTCAGCTTTTTTTACACCCCCAGATGGGCAGGGAAGGAGACTGAGAAATTCACTAAACTCTGCTAAGCTAATTTATGCCTACTCTCCAGCAAATTGGATTAGGTAGGACTAGGGACTATATTATTTCCAGTTTCCCTGTCCAAATTTCCGAATTCCCTTTGCCTAGCTTGTAGCATGACCAAAGTGGTAAATTAAGCGAAGTGGTCGTACGGAGAAATATGGAGCAACCCTAGTCGTTTGATGTGTGTCTATCACTGGAGAGAGTATTAAATATAATATGACGATACGCTCACTCACATCCTCTCGTCTGGCATGTCAATGTCGCCGTCTTTCTCCAGGACAGGGGAGGACTATCCAGCAGCGGATTAAGCCCCCCTGGCCTCTCATTTTAACAAGTAGGGACGAGGTTGGGATAATATATTTGGGAACTAATGGAGTCTCCAGTACCCTTTGCATCACATGGCCCTCCGTCATTTCAATTGCTCAATCCAGCTTCAAAATGAGTTAGAGGAATTGGTATTAGTCTTTAAATTTGTTCCGGTAATCGACTAGAACCTAGAGCCATTTCTATTACTCCACGGCACATCAGGCTCCTCTCCAATTCTTTCCACAGACAGGAAATGTCCCTGAATCAACAAGATCGAAAATAACATCCGAATTTACCCTGGGCAATTTGCTAGAATCTAACAAGATAATATTATCTGGCAAACTATCATATAAAAAGGCATTATAAAAGCTGTGGATTTTTTAAGCCTCGTATTCATACACGGACACCCAGTGGTAGAGGGGAGGGGGAAGCATTGGCAGGGAACAAGTTTTATAAAAGGATCTTCCAAACTATTTTGCATTTAAATCCCCATGATTAGCTTTCCAATCGGGCTCTTCAAAGCTGGAAAATTGTATGTAAATCTAAATCAAAAACTGAACCCCCTTGAGCCTAAACTATTTAAAATGAAAAAAAATCCAGGGTCCTCAGTTGCCGGTTTAGGGTCTCTTTGTCACAGACACTCGAAATTTGTCCCCTTGGCCTATTCAAGATCTCCACTCCTTGTGTACACAGAGTCAATGAAACGTTAATAAGTCTTGAAAATAGGCCATTGTCCAATGATTGAAACCCTCTAGACTCGAGTATCTCAAACACAGATGCAACACAAAAACTGGGCTAATTCTAAAGAAAACTTGTGAGCCGAAGGTGAGCTCTGAATGATCTCTTTTTCTAAGCCTCCAATCTCATCTCAACCCGAAACTATTTAATCAATATCTCTTTAAATAAATACAAGAACCTTCCCATCGTCCAAAGTAACGAATTCAAAATTCCATGCTCTGTAATCCATCCATTTGATCCAGCCCTGGTCTATTTACAGAGACTCGGATTTACAATTTAAATGAACTTTCCGCACGAACTCAATTTCAAGAGGTCGAGAGAGAGAAAGACAAGGAAGTTGACATTCCTTGCGGGTCCAGTAAGACCCTATCAACTACGTCTCTAGAATCTAGAAAAAACCCATATAGAGCAGAGAAACTCTTTACACACTTTTTAAACCCTGGCTTTTCCCCACAGTCAAAATTCTACCTTGCTTATTCACTTTGTCCTCTCTATGAAATTCAAAAAAGACAAGAACTTCAAAGGGAGTTTAAAAGAAGGGACATGTTTGAGGGCATTACGGACTCCTGAGCAAACAACCCTTTGACAAATAAACTATGGGTCGTGGGCTATATATAGTTTCACGTAAATCCCAAATGACAAAATAGCACATTGCATTATGCAACTACATCGATGATATATTTGGGATAAAAAAACGCTCGGTACACTCCTTTTATATCTCGAGCAAAATACACGTCCTCACTCATTGTTATGACATAATGGAGACGTTCTCTCAGAGATTGAAACTTCCACGCACTGTTCATATATTATCAAATAAATCAAAGGACAACAACCTAGTCGTAACGACAATGGACAATTCTCTTCGGTCGGGTCCACTCTGGAGTTGGTATGGAAAATTCACTCCTTTTAATGTGCTCTTCTCTGGAGGACTTCTTTGATCTCTTCGATCTACTAAACCAAATGAATGTTGGGCCCATTCTGCCTAAGGGCCATGTCTAACATCCCATCCGACTCAATATCGGCATCAAAGCACACACAAGGGTGAATTAGTTATTACAGTTAGTGAGAACCGGTGGGTATACAGCGTACAGATATGCTCAAACGTGATTACAACCACCGCTCTTAATGACCATTTCAATTAAGGTTTAAATTAAAACATGCGAGTTTACTTACTGGCCAAAAGCTAGGAGGGCTACGAACTTCCCATTACATCAAAGGGTTGAGTTTGCTAACTACAAATTGATTACTCCCCACATCAAACTATGTCCGCAGCTTATATATAAATTCAAAACCATTGGAACATCAGATATGGAGTTTAAAAACGTTTAAACTTGTCGTGTCAATATCGCAATGCTATTCGAGTCCTACGGAGGCATTTTAACCTCTGACCTCAGAAGGAAAAAATGAAGAACACGCCCCAGTAGACTTGAGTAGACCAGGTTGGATGTTTGGAAACATTTGCGAAATTGCCACAACAATCTCTCCATCTGCTCTATGAGAGAAAGTCGTTGGATGGCATGTACACAAGGCATAAAAAAAGATGCAAGAGGAGAGGAAATGAAGTAGAAAATGTCTCGTACTAATAAAGCCTATAAAGATAAAAAGGTACGCCGCAGGCCCGGACAAGGGGGCAAACACACGGGAGAAGAAGAGGCTATAAATGGTATAATGTAATCATATATGTGAGAATGGGAAGATTCCAGATCAGATGGGATGGAATGTGATGTAAATGTAATGAAATGGATTTGGAATGAGACAACTCTTCACTCAAGAGGACATCACATTATCCAACATCCTTAGCATTTTTTGCCCTCAAAGATTATTGGACCCGATCCGACGCTCATACATCCATTACCTATGTATAAACCTCCAGACAGGCACAAGAGGAAAGCAAACAAGGCTGGATATAAAAAACCCTTGGCCAAGTACAGAGCTCATCTAGTTATAATATATAGGGCCAGAGTGTGTGATAAGAAAGGGCTGGATAGAACTGATATATGAAATGCTCGTGTATTCGGTACGGGTGGAGCATAGAACGGTATCGGTATCTTGGGAAATGGGATGTTCTCCAGGTACTTAGGAAGACATCGGAGAGTGTCATAGTCATCGTAACCATACGAAACGGGACATTTCGTCCCTTTTTGTCTTCCAGGAGATTTCCTGAGACGGTTGTTACCTTAAAAACCAAGGGGCTCGAGGAATACTAAACACTTTAAATGTGGAAATAGATATTTTACATCTTTTGAGCTTCTTGGACTGAAAAGCCATCCAGACTTTCTGGATCTTCTACACGGGTGACGGGGAGGGAAGACGAAGGAGATTCAGGGATGGATCCATACGGCTTTAATTTGTCATATAAATATTTTTTTCCCTCGAAGCTCTTGAACTGTACCCAGCCCAAAATCTTTTGTCAACCGCCTCTTGAAGAGCTTTTAAGTGCTCTTCCTAAGATGAGAGAGACTAATAGAGACATTCTTTAATACCTTGGGAGTAATGATGAGCAATAAGGATTAGCTAGTAAATAAATAATAATTTCCCTCACAGTTCATATAAAGTGGGAGCTGTGCCTTTTTAAGACCCACTTCCAAGGGCCTTTAGTGTTCCATGAGAAAAACTTATTCTCTCAGCCGTCTTTAGCGGCTTGTTCTTCTATTCTGAATGAATAATAATTGATAATTGATCTTTTCAAGACCCACTTGAACCAACTCGTCCACTTGTCCCGTGGTCCATCCGCTTATTTGTCATATTGACGAAATTGTCATCCTTTGTCAACAAGATTTGGTCATAAAAAGAAATACCGAGTACTTGGCCCAAGTTTTTCTTTATAAATCATCTACGTTGAAATCAGCAATCGTTTGATGCTTTTCCAGCTGAACGGAAACGATTAGGTCTGAAAATCAATACGTGTATGCTATCAGCAAGCAATCAATAGTTGGGAATTCCACATACTTGAGTTACTTGGATTACTTATCAGCAAATCTTATTTTTTAAACGCCTCGGAATACCCTATACACACACTCACTCACACGTGCATACAAAACCCGATTTACAGACACAGCAGTAGCTGCGGTTGAGACTGTGATGATGCCCTGGAAAGCTTAAAAATCCCTTTAATAACTCAACCAAGGTAATCCATCATAGAAACTAGACACACAGATCCAAATCAGTGGCAACCCTTTCTCCAGTCTTCATGTAGCTTAACACAATAAAAATTCTAACTCGGTAGCTCCCAGTCACATCCACCCTGTGAATTACAAATGTAAAGAGAACACTTCTACAAGGGTTTATCATAGAATCCAATCGTTATTATTATTTTGATGATACGTACACACACACACATACACAATAGTATTCCTTAGGTCAACTAGAGTTGGGGGTGAACATAGCAGAGGAAAGAAGACCAATCCCAAAAAACTAAATCAACACTATGATAGCTGGAAGCTAATTCTATTTACATGCACGCACACCCCAACCCATCATTATTATGAGGATGAGGATTCCAGTGCAAACGAGAGACGCTTTCTGGAAACTAGATGTCTGGAGGATTCCATGTGTGCTAACGCTAAATGCTAACAAGCTAACATTTATAAACTAACAGCCTAACTACCTGATAGATGTTGATCAGAGAAAGCAAAGTGGTACACCCTGTCATGGGGTTATAGCAGTTGATTCTTGGACATTGGATTTGATCATAAAATTTGATAATGTGAATAATGTGATACAACTCGCTTTTGGAAAACGAAACTACATTCCCCATTACTGAAATTGGTAGGATAAATATTTAAATAGTTTTTGTTCAACAAATACAATTAGGAAAACCTCCTTCCACTTTGTTTTCCTTTGATTCATCCCAAAAAAGGATGGCATGTTTTATTGTTACTACAGAATATATAAAGGAACACATTTCTTGCTGAGGAAAGACATAAAATAAATTGTTCTTAAAAAAGCTTTTCTATTTCAGCTTTTATCATCGTAAAATACCTTTAGAATTTTAAACCAACATTTAACAACACCTTATAAACTACATACTAATAATACAATTCAAATCAGAAATGATTAAAAACACTGCTACTGTGAGCACTTCCAAACTTAAGTAAACAAACCCTTATTCAAATACTTAAAAAAAATACCAATAACCAGAATATCAAGATGAAATTCTTCATAATTTCAAAAACACATAAAAACCTTGCGGTAGATCTATTACCAAGCCATAAAAAACAACTCACGTAAGCCCAACTCTGTATATTATAATTCCTGACCACCAGCCCCAGTTCTTAAGCCTCTCGGATTTAAATTACGGGACTAAAAAGCAAATAAATAAAGCAACGTGTGAGAGCAACGAGCTCTAAATAACTCGAGGCTTATTAGTCCTATATAATAACATTAATAACCAACACAACAAGGAGGTTATACAATCCTCAGAAACTCCAAACTAACAAGGCAACCACCACCACGTCTCTCCAATCCTCAATACTTAGTATAAAACATCCTAATCAACTCGGAATCTAAAACCACAGCTTCCTGCCCTGCCAACCAGACCAACCATCTAATTAGATCTTAATATCAAACACATCCACGTAGAATTCATATCCTCACTCAGATCGGCTCATGATCATCCCTCCGTCTAGAATTTAGATTTACACATGAGAGTTCCCATATATTCATGACAACACTTAATTAGCACCAGGAATCCACAAGACAGCAACCCTTTAAAAAACTCACAAGTGCAACTTCCTATAGCCCGAGCCAGGTTGATAAAAAAAACAAGCTTCTAAGCCAAATTATCGGTGGGGATACCCCCATGGGGTCACTCTAGTATTAAAGTTTTGCAAGTATTACTTTGTATTTGCTATAAAGGAACCATGAACTACCAGTATTCGAAATTTCAAGCTTCTAAGCTAATTTATGAAAATCGGTGGGGTTACCCCCATAGGGTCACTCTAGTATTAAAGTTTCGCATGTATTACTTTTTATTTGCTATAAAGGAACCATGAGCTACTAGTATTCAAAATTTCAGGTCTCTAGCTCATGTTTTGTTATGTTGCCTATGCAACCATAACCGGTGGGGGTTTTTTGATCACCA
>JAQFYM010004003.1:0-16803 GCA_034694785.1 Agrenia bidenticulata | reverse complement strand
ATGCCCTGAATTTCCAGGATATCTTGGGATTAAAAAATTATTTTTTTGTAATAATTTACAAAGAATGATTTTTAATAAATATCAAGATTGTTCAATTGTAATCATTTAATAAATATTTGTAAGGAAAATATACGGATTATCATAGCATTAAGTATAACTTAAAGATAGAAAAAAGTACGTAAGTTCTTATTGTAATATTTGCATATTGTGTAATTTTTTTATCATATTGTTTTTTTTTACCTTGTAGCGTGCAGCTCTTAAAGATAATACGCAGTTCAGAAGTTATTTATTGATTTTATAAGTTGTTATAACAAGAAAAACAAAGAAATGAATACTATTTTAGTTTACAATCAAACATAAAAAATAGAAGAATGTATAAAATATATACAGGAAGATAAATATGGAAAAAAAAGAATTTTATTGAAATTAAGACTCTTGTATATTTTGTTATTATTTTTTGGGTTCGTAAACTATACATCTATCATGAAATCTGTAAAAAATCGCTGCTGTATAAAAAAAAATCTTATAAAATGCTATAGTTATATATTGAAAATGAGTCCATTTCAATAAAATCCAAATAAGACATTAAATTTTTACCTCATATAATCAAAAATTGTGTGTTCCAGTAAAATATATCACGAAATGCGTAAAAAATACTTTTTTTTGTGTTTTTAATTGCATATTCAATTGTAAATATCATAGTATAATATTTTTCCAAAATGCGTTACTTACTAATAATACATACAAAAGAGCAACTAAAACACCTATACAACTCATAAAACCGAAAGTATGAAATTAAAAAAAATTATTGATGTTAGAAGCAAAAAAAAAACTTATACTCTTTGTATTCCAGCTGATGTTTTTATCAAATTCTGGGCTCGTTTGCATATTTGTATTCAAAAATGCAATCTTTTAAAAAAAAATGACTGATGAAAATTGGCATAATTTACACAAAAAAGTCATAATGCACTTATACTGGTATTTTTTATTCCTAAGCACAAAAATTGTACACGAAAAAATCTTTATTAATATATAAATATTAATAAGCATAGGTCATAAGCGTAAAAAAGATGTTTTACATAACAAACATATGGTTTAAATATGATCTACTTTCTAAAGACATTTAAAAATAAAAAAAGGTGACCACATTAGTTTTTTCGTTTGTCTAATGTAAAAATGCCTTTAATATTATAAGAAACTCTTTTACTTTGTTTAAACTAGTGATTTGCACTATACGGTATAGTATGAGATTACTATACACTTACTAACACTATACCGTATAGTGTATAGTAAGTGTATAGTGAATTCATATATTTTTGTACATCTAAAATAGACATTAAAAAGCTAAAACTTGCTAAACATTTTTGCAGACAAAGCTTATTTAATTTAAAAATAAACAAAATGACTAGCGCTTAGTATATAAAAACGACTTTTACGTGTTAAAAATGGGTATTTATACTTTTAAAACCATATGTAGTTTGTTACCCCTTTAGCTTCACGCAAAATGCAAATGAATTTAAAAAATTTTAAATTGGATTATTATGATATTCAACTGCGTTTTTTAAAAAATAAATAATTTTGGCTGCAGAAAATTATTTAAAAATATGTTATAAGTTTTATTACTAAGTAAAAAATGGAATAGAAAGCTAGACTAGCAAACTGGTAAAAGTCCGTCACGAAATCGAGTATTTTTTATAGTTTAGCTGAATAGCTTGTACAATAAGACCTTTAAATTTAATTTGTGTTAAGTTTTGCTTTTTAATTGTCTGTAATGCGAATAACATAATTTATTTACATTTTAACAGTTCTAAGTTAGCTAATTAGAATTATATATGGTACTTGGATAAGTATCTGCTAGTCAAACAAACAAAGAAATTTATTTTTATTTTATTGTAGTTTTTTTAATATTTATATGTTTGCCTATTTTTTTATATCAAGCATACTATAAATACGAAATGGTTAATAAAAATGTATCTTTCTATCATTTTTTTTTATTTCTTTTTCTGGTATATTTTTTTGCATTTAGCTAGAAGATCACCCTAACCTTATATGGATTAAAATATACAGAATTCCGAAGCAGAAGGTCTTGGTAACATAATATTGTATTCTAAAAAATGAAAAGATCAAAATATACAAACAATAGTCAAAAACACTATACAATGTATAGTAATTTTACTATACACTTACTATACGTATACAACTATACCGTATAGTAAAAACTACGATCCCTAGTATAGATGTTACAAGTTGTAAATATTTAATCGTTAGCTGTAGATACTGGATCCTTTTTATGTTTTTTTAGTCAAAATGGCATGCTAACCGCAGATGGGGCGCTGCTAACGCCAAAAATAAGATGTTATAGTGGTATATGTAAAAGCTTGATTTTTTAACATTCTATTTACAAATGGTTTTATCATTAATTAAAAGAATACTGCATATCTGACTTCTTTGCTAGTTGATCTGACTTCGAGCGGATCATATTGTTTAAATCTTTCGGATAAGAAATATCCACAAATATTCGAAATATCCGATTTTATTTCTTTCGGTAACGATATCATAAAAAACAAATATGTTTGTAGAAAAGCTGTTTTTTTTTTAAAAAAGATGTATATGTACGTTTAAATCATATTTTTTTATTTTATAATTTTTGCGCTTGTTTCTTTATATTTTCAATTACGACGTTAAAATAATTTAAATTGTCACTTTTTCTGTTAAAAGAAAAATCACTATGATAACAATTGCCAACATATGGGGTTTGCAGAAGGTTATATAAACGTGTCTTTACTGTTTCAAAAAATGCTTATTGTAAAGTCAGTTTACTGACGTAATATATATAATGTATTTTTATGCAATTTAATAAAAATTTTAGTTTTCATAGCACTGATTACGAATGTTTTAGACTATTAATTACAATATATTGGTGAATGCTGTAGCGTTTAAAAATCTTTTTATTAAGGTCTATATTTTTTGCAATAACTTTCGAAAAAAATAACCGTATACTTCAACTATATAGTATCACTATTTTTTATATATTCTTATTAAGCAAATTAGTGCATCAATTATGTTTTTTATACATATCAGTATGATTTTTATTAAAATTATATCAAAATTATTATTTTCGAAAAACCATTTGCGAAATAAGCCTTAGATATATAATAATTTGGTTGTTTTTGTATATGCAGCCCCGTTTATATAAAACAAAAACTTTTTACTTTAAGCAATCACAAGCTTAAGGTAGTATAAATTACACATATATTCTCTTTGTATACAGTTCGAACCAATAAATTCACTTTTTTTACATATATCGGAAGATTGGAAGTCGGATAAATTATTCGATTTTTTTACCGGATCGGATAACTTAAGGCGTGTCCCAAAAAATTCTCTAGAGTATTTTACCCCTTAAGATTAAGGCTAAAAAAATACACTAGTGCAATATTCTCGAAAGAATTTTTATCATGACCCAAAATGATTATTTCTAAAAAATACTCTAGTGAAATACTCTAGAGAAATTCCCCCTCAAGCCTTGAGGGGTAAAAAAAAATACTCGAGAGTATATAAGTACTAAAAAAAATACAACATAAAGGCAAGTATGATGGCACAATAAAACATAATAAAAAGAATTTTTACAATGATAACATATATTTATTGATTAAAAAGGCAGTTTTGGAGTAAAACTTTTATGGATTATATGCCAGCCGTTATTTTTAATTAATTATTAAACTGTAGGCAAAACACAAATGTTAAACATATAAAACGGTCAACTGACCCTAAAAACATAGAATATTTGCTCTTACAAAGATCATTTTCGAAAATATTTTTCGAAAATAGTTAGTGTCCCATATTTTTTCACTAGTGAAATTTCTCTCGAGAATTAATTACTAGAGTAAATCACTAGAGTTTTTTTTTGGGACACGCCTTAAGGGTCAAAAATACCCTTGGGTTACTCTTTTATAAATTTTCAATCCGTGTTTCATTTTGCATACCCATGGTTATTTTTTTTTCTTTTTGTGCCCTATGGAGGAAGTAATGCCCATGATCTTAAAGAAAAAAATGCAATCCTACATATAATAAAGCCGTTTTGTTACGCCAAGTAGTAGAAAAAAAACAAATTAAAAAGACATAAATAATAAAAAATGAAATGCTTTTTTGAAATTAAAACTAAACTTTATAATTTAAAGGTTATGCAGCAAGAAACCATCGAGACATAGTTCTCATAATATAAAAACGTTTTTTATGTTATTTTTTTGTATATGTAACTTTTTTGTAAAATAAATTTCACCAAGTAATAGTTTTTTTGGCGGGTCGTTTTTTTTATAAAAAATTCATATGGGTAAAAAAAACTACTGGCAATAGATCTGTGGATAAAAAAAACTATAAAAAAAATTGCGTTTTTTTTAATTACTTATATCTAAATATATTTAGTCGAGTTAGCTAATAAAAGTGTCTTACGCGTTAGCTTTTAAAAAAAAAGTTCGTAATATCAAAATTATTAAAAAAAAAAATTCAATACATATTTTAACGCAATAATTACTAAAAACCATTCTCTAAATTTATAATTATAGTTTTTTACTTTATTTTTTGCTACCGTAGAGTTTAGACTGCTGTATAATCTCCAATTATGACAATGACTTTTTTGAATAAGGGGGTTACTGCCTTGGACTTCTTAGTAAAAACAATTTTGTGATACCTCCTTTATGGGGTTTACAAGTTTATATAAATTTCTTGAAACAAATCTAAACACTTTATCTTATATGATAAATACAAATGTATCATATCAGATAATACAAACCAATCATACATCAAATGTCAAAACCCAAAATCCTTGGAAATCCGCGGCCGCGGATTTCAATGAACACCGTGTTACATTTTAAAATACATGGTAGACCCTTGCATGTATTTCCCAGTTTCTATTTTCCCATTTAAGCCTTATTATGCGAGACAAATTGATATAGAATTTTTATTTAGACACAACTGACTTAATTTAAAATTCATCGTCTCTCAAACATAACTTTTAATATTACTATTACTCGTGCTTTTTAGGTTGTAAAATATGCTAGTTTGATAACTGTACTGGTTTAAACTTTAAAATGCTCATTGAGTTAGTGCAAAAAACATTTAAATAAACAGAGTATACAAGGATGCAACAGCTCAATTTTTGCGCGTCTTAGAGCATGCATATATGTTACGGTAAACCCCTACCAGGCAAATTATAACACAGGGTTTCGTTTGAGTAAGTCAAAATCAAGTACAGTTGCGCCTTAATAATTCGACACTATTTTAACATATTTTTACACATATTTTTA
The DNA here is from genome assembly GCA_034694785.1 of Agrenia bidenticulata. Classification (NCBI taxonomy): domain Eukaryota; kingdom Metazoa; phylum Arthropoda; class Collembola; order Entomobryomorpha; family Isotomidae; genus Agrenia; species Agrenia bidenticulata. The sequence continues at coordinate 11,500 of JAQFYM010004003.1, read as the reverse complement.
TTCTGATCGTAACATTTGTCGGATTAAAGGCTGATATTTAAAGTCAAAAATTTGTGTGTAATCAGGCTTTAAAAACAAAAAAAAAGCGTAACCAAGGCTGTATTGATCATTTATCAGTTTTTTACATAATACTAATAATTTTTGTTCTTTTGATATACTACAGTATTTTATCTAACCAAATGGATTGCAAGATAAGCCTTTTTTCTGTCATGAATGTTTTTTATGTGAATAAAACTGTTTGTATATAATTTTTGCGTTCAGCTACATGTTTTCTCTTATTTAATTTTTTTTATATATAATAAAAAAATTTAGTGGACAACAAAAATGTCGGATATCATATAAACCAAGGCAAATGTACAAAATCATAAATAAGTGTCGGGAACCACGTTTTGGTATATCGGCATTGATTAAAAGCGATATGACTGTAGGTCTAACTTTTTTATCGTTTAAATAAATAAAATATTTTTTATTAAATTTGAATTGCGCTAGAATACACAAAATTTATTTTGAATCGAAGTCGCATTATTAACAAAACATAAATTATTTTTTTAACATAAATAAAAATGCCATTAGTAACCTTCTGTTATGCTAATGTACTTTTTTTTGCTTTGGGAAAAAGAAAAATTGATTACAATTTGAAAAATCTTTAACTCCTGTTAAAATATGAAATATTTGTGTCTTTTTATTATTTTTGACGTATACTACCGTCATGACAGAAAAAACATAAAAACTAATGTGGAAAGAAAATACCCATGCAAATATCAATAAAGAAATGTCTAAATTGGGATGTTTTACCTATATTCTTTACGTTATAAAAAAAAGTCACTATGTATTTTTGCGCAAATTTTTTTTTGGTGAAATTTTTTGAAATTTAAAAAATTTTTATTTTTAAAATATTACTTGAAAAAACTATTTTGCGCATATTTTTTTCGATGACGTAAATATACGTCATTATTTAAAAAGGAGTTTGATGGAAATCCTGATCCAACTTTTTTTTTTTTGTAGCTTATAAAAGACTTCCGATCTTATTATTTTTAGTCTTGCATAATTAATCGGTAATTAATTTTTTTAAAAATGTTAATTTTATGTTTTTGTTGCATTTTATCCTTTTTGGTAATATATTTTTCTGTTTTTTTTTTGTATTTTTCATAAACATGGCTAGCAATTATATCTTATTATACAAAATTTATGCTAGTCTTAATAGTAAAAACACTTCGATTTATGTTTACTAAGTAAGCTACAATGTAATTACCAATGGCAAACTATAAAATATCGTCCCAACAGTTTCGCATCTAGGTATGCATTCATTGAGTCACATAATAACTGTATGCAACCGATAGTGTTGTTAACACCATTTAGGATATTTTTTGTATTTTGCAAATGAGGAAAGCGTATTTTCCGAATAGATTTACGGCCGCAAATAAATATTAAGTTTTTTTATAATTGGCTTGTATGTTAAGCTGAATTGGTTTTGGTTTACGGCGAAAAGTCACACTTTTGCTGTCGCTTATTAGTTAGCGAAAACAAGCGTCTTTCGCTGAAATAATTCACAAGTAAAAGAGTATTGTGTTTTTGTATTTGTATGTTTATTATAGATAAACCATAAACTACCCCTAACCCCACCTCTAAATAAAACTTGAACCAAAACCCTCATCCAAATATATTCTTAACCGCAACATCGCCCCTAATCTAATAGAACGTAAATATGCGTAGCTTTCTTCATTTTGACAAAAATGCAGAAGGAAGTTTTCTCTAATATCAAAAGGTGTAAATATTAGAATGAATAATCGCGTTTTAACTTTTAACTAGATTAATCTTCGTAAAAAAACAACATATTATCAAATAAGTATGCTTAACAGCGTCACGTATCGAAGCATTAAATCTTAATCGCAGAATACAAAAGTTAATTAAAAAGTCTACTATTTTGTATTTTCTACAATTTTTTTGAGCGTTCGGCGTATTGAGCTTGTTTTGAATTTCTTACCCTAGGTAGAAAAAAGAGCCTTTTCGCCGTACGGCGAAAAGGTGACCGCAAGTTGAAGCCGTTGCAGGGCAATAAAATATAAGAAAAAAATAGTAAAAAGTGAGTTGTAGTACAATAAACCATCTTACATAAAAAAAACAAATTTTCTAGACTTTTGCGGGTAGATTTCGTTAACCTTGTTGCTGTCAAAAAACGCACAAAGTTGGTTTTATGCTGTATCAAAAATATGAATAGATCGCAATTTTTATTTCATATAATTTGCTTTTTTCGATGTTTTTTTTGCATTATCTGCACTAATATCGAGGTAAGTTTGCGTACAAAAGCGATTAATATTTGGTGAAAAACCCAAAAGGTAGTTACAATGGCATATTGAACATTCTTTATATAATAAAAAAAAAAGATTATTTACAATTTATTTTATAAAATTGTACTATTTTTTTGCAACAAAAAACGTTTACAGCGATTTTTTTTTGTCGTGGTATACATACATGTCTGGTTTTGTTTCTTTGGTTTAAGGCCTGTTTTGTATAGAAAAAAAAAATTACTTTAATAAACATTTAAAAATACCTATATTGTACGAGTTTAACAAATATTTTTGAGTAAGGAACTTAGCAAGTTGCACCTTTTAAACGGCCTAATAATATCATAAAAGACATTAAAATCTGTATAAGCATATATGACATATAGAATTTGCTTTAAAAGCAAATATATTCGCCCTATACAGAATATAAATGATATTATAAAATTTTTGCAATATTTGCAAAACAAATTCTGTTCTTTATCTAAACTTAATAGCTACACCAATTCTGAGATGCTCTAAATGTATATTAATACCGCAAGATACCGAAAAACCATTAAATAAAAGTTTATGCCTACCAATATATAAAAGTCAGACGCGGCTATAAAAAAAAAAGGCCGCGCCTCATTTTTGAACATATGTATTTGGCCATAATAGAAAAATGTTTTTCCATATTTTTTTGTATTTGTTTAAATACAGGGGTGTTAAACATATAAAAAAAACGACCATCTAGCTCTATATTTTATAATTAAATTAAAAAAAAAAATGGCTTTTGCATAGCAGCGTTCCTTTGTTTGTTAAAAAATATGTTTCTCTCTAAGCCAAGAATATACAAATACAAAGAGTTGCTTAATGACCCTTCACATTGTTGCAGTCTATATGGTTTAAATAGGTAAAAGATTTTCAAAATATTTAAGTCATAATAAAACACACAAAAAATTTTAAAGAAATTAAAACCATTGCTATTTACGAATGAATAAAAAAATTATTGTAATTTAAATGTTTTTTGTTGTTTTTATCAGTATAGCATAATATGAGTTTATAAAACGTTATATATTTAATAATGTCATACAATGTGTTACAATATACGCACTTTTTAATAGATTTAATAATTATATTTCTTTAAGAAATTCGTTTTGTGATGTATAATATTAACAATTTTTACAAAATTTTTTAAATGCGTGAAATATATCCTTATCACGAAAATCAAGAAAATAAAATGTCTGTTTTTATAATCTTGACAGTCAAAAAGATATTTATTCTCGTAACCTAAGTTAATTTTTTATTACAAAAATTATATCTGAAATTTTGTAATATATTGAAAAATCTAATTTAGTTAAATACAAAAATTATTCATATTAAAAAATTTGTACAATTTTTTTCAAAATACTCACAAAAATGTTTACTTTATTGCTTTTAATTTCTTATGTGTTGAAAAATAGTTGATATTAGATTTTTATCGATGCATAAACAAGTTATTCTTATATTTTCATGCCTTTAATATCCACCAAACTAGCCATTATAATAGAATAAAAAAACTACCTGCATCCATTATATAGCCATTTTATATGCGGAACAGCTCTTTGTCACAGAAGACACGTAATATTCACGCCCCAAAAAAATTTTGTGGAAACCTGTGAATGGTAATTTTATGATTTATCGACAACATAAATTGCCTAAATAAGTATATGTAAAAGTTAAAGCTTTATATTTTTCATATGACAACATATTAGACATATGTAAATAAAACTACTTACGCCAGTTATTAGATTAATGCTCGTTCTTGTACGTTTACATGTAATGTATATACAAATCTTACATTTTATGGGATTTTTTATGTCTTGGCGCATTTTTGGCGTTTTTAGTCTCAAATATATTCTTTATCATATTATTTTAATTCGAAAAAAGCGAATAGAAAAGCAAATCTGCTGGATCATCGCATTCTTAACATTAATGTTTAAAAAAATGCAATGGGTTTGTTGTTAAGAGTGTATTATTGTAAAGGGCGAATGCAGGGGTGCACAAACAATTTTATAAATTAATAATCAATTTGTTATTTACATATTTTATCTCCGGCTTTAAAATTTTTCTTATGCTTATATAAGATGGAGCTTGCAGCAACATGACAATTATATAATATGTTTTGGTTATTATGAATTAAGTATAAGAAGTCTTTTTTTTGGAGTCGTTTATCACCCCGTAGATTAACAACTTAAAACTTGTCCCGATTTAAAACTCTATAACTGCAAAAGACATAAAGCGTGTAGGTAGTTAAAAAGAGTTAGTTTCTAGTGTAACTGCCCCAAGGAAATGTACAAAAGCAACTAAGACGGTATAACACAATCGATGATAGAGCTAGAATTTGAATAGTAAAAGCATGTAAGCAAAAAAAGCACAATTATATCAAATTATACATATTAAAATTTGCCACATAACAGTGTATACTCTATCTGTAAAAAAAATGCTACTTATAGGCGCAGAGAACCACTACTAAAAGGTAGCGACAGAAATGTGAAAATAGATGATGGATTGAAGTCTAACATCAGAACAAAAGTAAATATAAATTGAGCTGTTTCACTCGAAAAACTGCAGATTGCGTAATGATTGTGATACATTTAATAAAATTTACCGTATCCATCTTCAATTGCTTTAAAAATCGTCACTATTCACTAAAGGCAATTAAGATAGTCCCTGTAAGGAGAAAAGCCCAAATGTATTGCAGATAAGAAAAAAAATATGCTTAGAGATTTTGTCAATTGGAGAAGCCTTTCCCCTTGAATAAATTTATATTTTTAACTGAGTCGGGGTTTGATGTAAGCCTTCGAGTATAACTTTTACGAGCACCAAAATGCAAAAACTATAAAGCATAGTTCCAAATATCAGGGCTCAAAAAATCACAGTGTTTTGTAGTATGACGAGATGTTCTATGGCCTACAAAAAGGTATCTCAACAAGCATTTGATAAAACTTTGTTTAGTGAATTTTTTTATGAAATATGTCTAAAATACTGAAAAATAGCCAAGATACTCGCATTTTTGTAATAGATTATGTTTCATTTGATAAATATACATCTTTTTAAAATATAATATTTTACAACGGCAATTATTATGCATACGATACACCATATTCCCCTTCTCATAATCCAATTGACAAAGGGGTTTAGCAAAATGATAAAACAAAGAATGCCGAATTAACTGTGCAACACCCGATGATTTTTTTCTATCTATGGACAAAGGAATAGCAACAATTTAAGCTAAAGATTGTGATAGATTATATTCCCATATGAAAAAAGACTAAAAGGAGCTTTTAGCGAAGAAGTATTTAATTAAATTTATTTTTTTAGAATCTGAATTTATTTTTTTACATAGCATAAAAAGTTTTTATAATACGAATTCCTGTAAAACGTAAGTTTAATCGATCTTTAATTTTATTTATTCATTTTTTTGTTCTGGTTTATGTATTTAAACTTTTAAATTACAAAATAGAATTTTCGAAAAACGAAATTGATTTTCAAATTCTTGTACATATTATAAAAATAAAAAAAATAAAGGAATTTGGTTTTGCAAAAAAACAAAATCGATGTTAAAATTCATGAAATAGATCTTAAAACTTGTAAAATAGTAAAAAAACACTTTTTAAGCGTTTTTTGCTATACTTAACAACTTAGAATTGTATTACTAAACTTATTTATATGTATGTAAGCAGTGATGGATATATGGGGGTGCTCCAAGGTTGGAGGGTAAAGGGGGGGGGGGCTGAGCCCCCCTGGGGTTCTTAGAAAAGTCCCTCGAGATAAAAAAAATACATTTTGTACGCATTTTGGTTTGCTGAGTTCCCCTTTGAAAATTTTTAGCAATACATCACTGTATGTAGGCCTTAATATTATGTTATTAAACATTGCCACTGTAACTTGATTTGATAATAATATTTATTCCATTGCTGTATAATAATATTTAATTCATACGTAAAGAGAACTTAATATACTGAATTTTTTATGTCATTTTTTTTTGCGAATACTCTAGACAATTTTATTCCCAAATAACGTATCCTATTCTAGATAAAATTGTCTTTTAAGAAAGTAAAAACGGTTATGGTCTATTATCATTTGAACATGATATACGAAGAGAATTGCTTTAAAACAAAAAAAAATGATTTTTTTGTTGTATTCTAAAAAAAGATTTAGAATATAGCATCTATAATTTACCGTTTTTAAAAAATAAAGCAGATTTTAGCGTTTTAAAAAAAAAATACTTGAGGTTTTTTGCAATTTTATATAAATATTTTTATTCAAATACGAAAATTCAACGCACTTGGGGCAAGTATAAAAGATTTTAGCTGATTATTTATTTATTGCGCTCATTTCTTTACTTTCAAATCCTTCTTAGTATTTATAATCTGCAAACAATAAAATAAAATATATGCTGATAGATGCGTCTGTTAGTGCAGTGCTTGTATTTACTGTGAATAATTCCGAACATGTTTATTTTGCACCAGTTATTTTTTTATCATAAACATTTATATTTTTTACAACAGCTTTTTTGTATACAACCTGCATATGGATCCCTAAAATTAAAAGTATTTTTGACAAGAAGTGATCGCTGTCTTTTCTGCATGTAAATATGGCACTTTTACTAGTTTCTATTTGAATATTTTTTTTACAAATGTAAAACAAAAACTTTTTTATGATTTTGAAAACGAAAAACCATATGCACAAAAAGTAATTTTTTTTTAGGCAAAGCCGAATAGAACACCTTGCCTTTAAGCATCTAGAAATTATCAGATCGTTATTTACCCCTCTGACCTAGTTTTAACTAAACCTATTAATAATTGCAAGGATCTTAATAACTCATTAAAGGTGAAGATTAGTTTTACACCCACAAGAAAATGCTTATTGAGCATACAGAACAATTAAAAACAACATTTTTGACAACTAAATGCAAGTTTTAATACAACCTAAACTTTTATACAAGTTTTATAGTAAATCAATTATATATGAGATTTTGCGGTGTCAAATAGTATGATATTGATGGCAAAATCTTGCAAGTATAATTTTTTGATTTTTATATTTGTTGAGTTGCGTTTCCTAAAGAGATGCAAGTACTTGTGAAATAAAAGATAAAAATGCTCCAAAAACAATTTTTTGGTATAAAAGACAATGGGTTTGTATTTTTAAATCCCCATAGGCTTTGCATACGTCTTCTACGTTAAATTTTAAGGTTGAGTCATAGGTTTGCAACGTAATATACAACCTCTATGTAATATACCCTAAGGGGAGGTATATTTTATGGTTTGTTTCGATTTTATTTTACAGTTTAGTAATCCACAAAGAAAATGAAATATAGGTATTTTTTCTACGTATGATTAATGTTAAAAACAAATCGGTCAAATATATAAATACTGTGCAATTAATAAACAAACCTATTTCAAAAGAGTAATACGATTCTCATGTACTTTAAGGAAGTAAAACCAAAAAAAAATACTTATAAATATAATCGGACCTAGATTAATGTCTAGTTGTATAAATAAAAAAGTAAAGGAAAATAAACATTCATAAAAGTTTTTTATTGTCTTAATTGTAAACCATTTGTTGTTTACTAATGGACATTACATACAGGATTATGCCCTGTAACAGTTTACTTATATGTATAGATATAATAGGTTACTGAACACGTTCATTTTTTTATATTACAACTAAATTTAACTATTTGTTCTTGAATTCTTGTGAATAAGCTTTTTCTAAGTAAACTATTTCACTATATTTTAAGCAGAAAATTCTTCATTTTAAACAGCCAGTAAAATATAAAATTACACTAATCAAGTTTTGTATTGTCGCAAGAATCTCTTTAAAGAAAACAAGTTTTTACTTTAAACTTTCTATCCTGGTTTAAAATTTTTTTTATAAAATTTAGAAGAAAATACTAAATTTGTCATAATTGATATCAAAGCATTCTTTAAGTACATATTTCTGTCCATACATAGTAAAAATATTTTAATATATAGTTTTCTCTCCTATAAATACTAGTTTAAAAAACCATTTACAAAATTACATAAAACAAGACATTCGATGTGGATTTAAGCATTTTTTTGCTACCATGTTGGATTTCATTTTAACCTCATTAAAAGTACTTACAATTTTTTGATTCTTAGTTACGAAAAGTCAAAGATTGCGTGTTTAAACATGACATGACTGTTTTAAGTTTTATGTATTTTCTTAGTTTATCATTTAGTACAAAAATTTAAAATTAACCTCTACTGGTTTATTATTATTGGGATCATTTTATTCGTGTTAATACAATTACATGTTTGTTTTTTTGGTTATAAAAAAGTATTGTAAAAAAGGCAAATATTATGCAATATTTATTTGAGGGTCTTACCCAGTGGCGTATTTAGGGGGCAGCACCCCCCTCTCAGAAAAAAAATTACAATTTGGTAAAAAAAAGATTTACCTTGAAAACATGTGAAAAGCAAATTATAGATGCAGATACGAACAAAAAAATCAATAACAACAAAAAAGAATTTGTAAATTGATGATCTTTTTACATATTAAAAAAAATAAAAGAACGCCTTTGCAACTTATTAAGATAAACCAAAATAGAACATACATTAAATTACTTCTGCATAACTCTGATGTATGCGTAAAGTCTTAGAATTTTTTTATAAAATGTTATCTGCTGTCATTTTTAACTTTGCACATAAAAATTATAAACAGGTAGAAAAATTATAATAATTAATTAATTACAGTGCAAAATAAAAAATTGCATTTCTATTTTAACACATACACTGCGCCTGTATTGTAAAAAGGCACAATTTTCTATTTGAAAAGACACATAATGGCAAATTCTGACAATCAAATAATTTTACTTTTTTAAAAAGCGAAAATATAAGAAAATGAGCATCTGTGATATACGCAACTGTGTTTTTGTTTTGTACATACATATTTTGTCTAGTAAATTTTGGTTCGAAATATTTTTACATGAAATATATATATCCGTATAAATTTTTACATAAAAAAACATTTAAAGCATGATAAAAGCCATAATTTATTGCTATAAAAAAATGTAATTTTTTTATTTAGTAGATGCAAAACACTTTTTCACAATTTTTACTACGCATTTTCTACAAAAACCCAAAATAAAGAACTGTTTTTTTTGGTGGCTAATAATAATAAAAATAATTCGCAAAACGAACATGTTTTATTTTTTTCTATCTAAAACAGGGTTTTGCTCGTATAAAAATCCGCTTTAAATCTACATTTAATTTCAAAAGTTTTAACGGTCTTTATATAAATAATTTCCGCTAAAGTAAATAAACTTTATTACAGAAAAAATCATGATTTCGTAATTTTTTTTAGTAAATATTTAGATGTCTTGGAAAATTTTTATGTAGCCTCAATTACGGTTCTTGCTGCTAAAAAAACAAAACATGTAATTTGCAAATTTTTATCAGAAAAAAGCCATTAAGGAACCGTCAGAAAATGTTAAAAACATTAAAAAGACTAAATATGTTATTGGTATAGGCTGTGGGACGTTAGGTTTAGTCATATAAGATTTTTGTATATTTCTAATTAGCATAAAAAACCCTAAAGAATGATGAATTCTTGTTTAAAAAAATATGTTGTAGATAAGGGCAATTAATATAGTTGAAAAACATATTTTGCATTTTTTACTTTGTGTTTATAGCAGTTAAGCTCTTTGCTAGCTAAACTAGCCTTTCCAGACTTTTCTTAAAATGAAAACATATTTACAAAAAAAGTTTTTACAACCGGGTATAAAAACTGAAAACGAAATTAAACAACAAAAAAACATAAAAAAACGCCAAAATATTTAAACATTTAATGGATTAAAGTATTTGCATTTATATCACACTGCTTATGGAACTCCTCTATTTTCAGCAATTTTAATCTTCCAGTTTTTCATAAAAAAAATTGATAGTATCAAAGTATCGTCTTGGACGAGCAGTGTTTACTTCCGTATATTAACCGTGGTTTTTATGCAGTTACAACCTTTAAAAAGGTTTTAATCACTGCATTACAGTGTAAAAACCACTTTTGTATACAAAAAAGTATACGCAAGACTTCTGTAATGCTTTTTACCATCTTTATTTGTAAATCGATACAAAAGATACTTTTCGTTCGTGTGCACAAAAAGGATTTTTTATTACAACAATTTTACATAAAAAAACTTGCAAATTTTAATTTTGTATAGGCTATCTTTATGCATAGATCTATTATTATTGTATTTTGTACCAGTATTGAATTTTGCAGGCTTCATCAGCACGAAGACCGTCATTTCTAAGATATAAGGGATCATGCGAACATAAAATAATCTTAAATTACTTTAAAAAGCAATATTGTAAAAAAATAATTACTTCTATTTTTTTCCGAAAATTTTCCATTTAAACAAAACTTTTTTATGTCTGAAATATATTGAACGTAGTATAATTATGCTTTTACTATAATTTTGTAGTATATTTAAGATTTTTTTTTAGTTTGATATGGCGCGCTGTGCGCGCAGAAACTATTAATCGCATCTTTTTGACAAATTTTATAAAAAAAAATTAAAAAAGATAAACTGTATTTATGTATTTTTTACATGCTTAGCAAATGTTTTTTGCAATGCCAAAATACTTATCAAGAGTATAAAATGCCTAAGGTTGCAATTATGCAATTTAAAGTTATAAACAAGTCTTTTTTTTTTTGCTAAAATCATTACAATGCTTCGATCGGGAAAAAAGTCATTTAATAATTCTTGCAATAGTATTTACCGTTTGAAAAAAGTTGTACTTGGGCGTATACAAATAATTCCAAATATTGAAAAAAATGCAAAACTACTTTTTTTTAAAAAAATGCAAATTTACTGTTGTTTACAAAAAAAAAAATGCAATATTTGTTTTTGTACAACAAAAAATGGAAAATTACTTGATTTTAATTTTTTTTTTTTGTTTTTTTGGATTTTCTTTAAGAAAATTTTTTTTTTTATGTTTTATACAAAAAAAAAATAGCAGCCCCCAGAAACGGGCCTATGTTTTTGGGGGCCCGGAGGCACTTTTATTTTTTTGGGCCCCTTCAAAAAAAAATACTAGAAAATAACGATAAAATATAATAAGTTGCGCTAAAAAAAAATTTCTCGGCTTTTGTATGCATAAAATCTATAAAATAGGCTTGAGTTTAGATAATTGTCTTTCATTTTGTAAATTAAAAAAAAAATAAACATGCTCTAT
>JAQFYM010004002.1:0-16805 GCA_034694785.1 Agrenia bidenticulata | reverse complement strand
ATGTTTTTTTTTATGCTTAAAAACTTATGGCCAATAGCTTTATGGATATCGACTTTAGTGATGTCGACCGGACACCTCGGGGAACACCCTGGTGGATTAGGGACTGCAAGGCAAGTGAAGCCCCAATGTAACCGCAACCTCTGAGAACGAGACCATTAAACGGAGAATATTAGTAAGAAGGACAGCCATTAGAATGACAGAAACATACAAACCCACAAATCTTATTTTACCCAAAACGCCCGTAAATCTGTGAATGAATGTCATTAAACATTCGGGGTTCGGGAAAATACACAATTTAGGTATACTTGTCCAAATGTCCCGTGTCGGATTGCAAACGTATAACTAGCCAAGTATCACCTGTGCTCTATTATTTCTGCGTATTTAATTAAGAAATCGATAAGCACGGGGTGTACTAGATGTTTACGATTCTTGAAAGCTAATAACAGAGCTGATGTTCCAAAATGTAGTCGGTAACGTCAAATAATCGGATAGGTTCAATATAAGAAAATGTATATTTGTATATATTATCTACTACAGATTAGAATCCCTACTTCCTGAATCTCGTTTACACAGGGAACTCAACTATCGGAACTTAATGGAAGGTAATCATCATTACCGCTATGTAAACAATATCTATTATCATTTAACCGATACATTAAATGACTCACACGATAGGAGTAACTTCTAATCGAACTTAAGAACAGTATGAAAATAGACTGAGATTTAGTGCCGTTAATCGTGCGAACATTTCAGGAGAACTTGAATGGATTTTGAACATTAAGACCCATTCCAGCAAACACATTATATTTATAACGTCCCTGAAGGTAGGGGTATTTAAAAAACTGGATCTTCATAAATCCTTCCCAAAAATGGTGATCCTTGATGGTGAATGTGATTAGCAGATTTGTGAGCCTCCAGAGTTTAAAAAAAAAGAGTTTGGCAAATGAGACACAGACGCTTCTGTCCTCAGCCTGGATTCTCTGCTCGTAAATTAAAAGAGTCGTGTAGAGGCTTTTTTGCCCAAAAACTTTGAGACTATTTGTCAAAGTTGAGGGGAAATATGCATGGAAAGTGAGTCATTAAGGGGTCATAAATCCACCAGAATAAATAAGGAGTGTGTGTGCATCCCAATTATTTATTGCCTCATTCGACAGCCTTAGGGCTAGAGGGAACTTATGAGTTCTGGATAATAAATTATTCTTATTTGGCTTCTTTTAAACTGGTAGTGAAGTGTTGGCTTTTTCATTTACGCAATCCCTGCAAGTTTCGATTCCATTCTGATGCTTACAAATATTTAATAAAATGGTACTACTTTGTAAATTTAAGATTCGGAAACTTGTGTAATTTGTCCAATATGTTTACAGATCAGAATTTGAATCACTATTAGTTATCGGACTCATAATCGAGATGGGACTAAACAAATGACCGGCTTGCCTCTCATTTGAGGTTGCTTGCGAACCGACACCCCCATGGGGGGCATTAAATAAACAAGTAGTACATACCAATAAATATATATTTATATCCATTAGGTCATGGTCATGAAGGGTAAACTATGGAGATTTTCAGTTGAATCTAGACCATTACAATTTCACCCAAGCAGTGCACAGAATCCCGGTTGATATAAATAAGTTCATAGCTCGTAAAAGAACAGCAATAGTATTTCAATTATAAAATAGAACATAAACGAACCCACTGAGAATCCATTTTCAAAGGCGAGAAGAGATGCTTAAATTTAAAGAAGTCATAATAATTTAAAAACCACATTCATATATGTATTTAGGTATTTTGGTATTCAACGCTATTTAAATGGATTTTAATTACTGTGATTAAACACAAATGGCAAAGCAATCTCTGAAAAACGTCCCTATTAATCTTTTAGATTAATAGCCGCTAAGGCCTATTAATATTTTAAGTTATAATTTAAATGGAAATGGCTCAGAAATTCTAATGAATTTTTATAATTGGACTTTTTAATGGTCCGTCGGGTGTCCTTTGTTATTTGCTCACCCAGTCTTATTAAGCCCTTTAAAAAATGAGATGCCGTTAAAAAAAATCTTTTTAAAGTAACAATTTTCCTTGGCCACACTTGTTCTTGGAGATGACATGGTTCCTAAGTTTATAATTTCATCAAGGAATACTTATCCTGTCGTTAGTGAGTCAGTAGCACTCTGGCCAAGAGGAAGAGTAGTGCCGAGTGATGAGTTTAAATTAGCCAATTTTAGGCAAATGGGTACGGCTTGTTACATAGTTGACTATTATTATCGTGTCTGTTTACTTCTTTAGGAAAAGAGATTTGATAATTTATGCTAATGGACAGCTTACGTAAGGGGAAGAAAACGGCCAAGGTAGCTCAGAGGAAGATGAAGTCTTAAAAGATGGCTACCTTTCTTACATTAATGTAACTGGTTAAATATTTATATTTCTTAACGAGCAGAGAGATCAGAGGGATTAATTTGCATTCGTTTTTTTCCCTTATTTTAAATTTTTTTTTACATCAGTTCTCTGTCAATGATAAAAAAAAGAATAACATACAGAAACTCCAAAGCTTTAGTTTATGTAAACTTTTAATATTAATTTCTGTCTGAAATTTCAAACACACTGTAAGTTTTGCGGGAGTTTAGCGAAACTATTGACAATAAGTTTTATAAGGGCATTGGAATATCTACAAGATATTCAATACGGAGCTATTACAAAAAAAAATTCAATCTTGGATTGTACAATAAGTAATTACCAAATAGAAATGACAGTAATGACACCTAGATCCTGGCGGCACTATCTTAATTCCAGTGATTCTAGCCCTAGAACTGAACTAATTAGATCCCAAGGTCTTTCTGGAAAGGTTGGGGATAAATTTTAGATAGTGAATTATATGAGATTATAAAAGTCATGCTGAGGAAGACTTCTATATTCTAATCCCCAAGCACGTACCCTCACTAGCCTAGGCGTGTGTACTGGTGTACGGAGGCTTAAGTCGTATTTCAAGGAATCCTTTGCAAGTTGATTCAACGTCATGATATTGTGGAGGCAGAGACGGGCAGTAGTGCTTTAAGATCATGAGATTATAATTACACTTTTGAAGTTATGGGTTCTAGAGACAGGGATAATCTGCACGGACTGCTGGCATGGGTCTCATCCATCATGAAATAGTAGTGATTACCCTTCTTGTTGCTAAGATAACCCATACTTATGTTTACTTAGCAACCCGTGCTGCTGCAAGAGACAAACTTCCCCTTTTACTATAATAGTAATTGGCTTAGTTGTCATGTTCTAAAGGGCATTTGGCATACATTGTACACAATCCGCTTGGTGGGATGATTCCACGAATAAAACATTGTGGGAATATTTTTTTTGAGGAGGAAACGCTTAGGAGTTTAAAAAATGTGTATTCATATATAGGAAGTTGTTGTACTTGTTTATTATTAAGATTGTAACTACAAAGGCTCCTTGTTGCAGGGCAGGTTAGAAGAATTAAAGCACTTTATTTGATGCTCATTTCAGAGGATTTTGAAGGGATTTAGGGACATAAGAAATTTGAACACTACAAAAATTATGTGAAAATGTCTAGATCAGTTGGTGTCGAATTATAAAAACTCGGATTTTTAACCATAGTTTCAATTACACTAAATTCACTATAACTTGACGATAAGAACTACAAAAGGTTTGGTACAATCGAGTTAACTGGTGGGTCGTTAGGTGTGGTTATGACCTGAAGACGCATTTCATATTCCAAAGACAATGGGAAAGCCCACGTCCTCCTATCAGCAATTCGATTGAACCGTCCGAGGTGTATTGGGGTCCTTTCTGTTCACAAGCTTGTCTTGTGAGGGAAACTTAGTGCCATTTTGCAGACAAATTTCCATTAGGAATCTAAGAATTTTAACTCGTAGGCCCTAGGACGTATTAAATGGCCATGGCAAAGCAAAATCCATCCGGTAACACGTGAGCAGTTAAGTATGCAGTAGCATGTAGTTTAGTAGTTGAAGCAGACGAGTTTGCTTGACGATGCGTTTAGTTAAATGTCCGTAAGATCGTTCAAGAGAGCCTCTGAGTGCAGTCAGTCAGCTTGGGTCTCTCCCAACAATCACTCCATCCCTCTTATTGTTGTTATCCCTCATTATCATCTACTGTTTATACTCACTCATTCCTCATCGCTTGTCTTAGTCTTGTATCCAAATGCACGACTTGTAGAACAACCAAAGACGAGTGTCTACTTCGTCTACCTTCTACTCCCTTCTTACTGGTAGTTTGCAGTTTTACGAGAAAAAAGTACTAACTGCTTAAAATTCGTTCTCTGAGTGAAGGACACTCAGTGAGATAAAGTTGTTAATAATTTGTGGCTATTCAGCAATCATGGATTCTAAATAAAACGATTCCGTAAGGCCAGGATGCGATTAGGTTATATTATTATCCAAGATACAAGTATCTACGATATGATTTGCTGATTTGCAAAGTGCCCTGGCAAAGTGAGTTATCTGGGATTTCCAACATGTGTAAATAAATTGCCCAGCTTTTTTTTCTACTGTGGTATGGATTTGCTAATTTTTATATTGGATTGTTTGTAACGTACGAACTTTTTGCAGTTGGAGTGACTTGTGGGATTTGAGATGTTAGTTAGTTTGGGGTGCAATACAGTCACAGGTTTGAGTTACTCATCTCTCTGGATAGGTTTGGTTATCCTATCATGTGCCCATGAATCTCAACAATTTCGCAGAGATTGTCGGATTTTGAAATTGTAATAAAGGTAGCCCCAATGTGGCATTGAATTTTTTCCGTGATTATAAAAATTCAGACCAACTGAAACTGAGAAAATGTTGAATTCCTCACGTTTCTCTACTTTGCCTTGTTGTTTGTGGTTGTGATTTCTCTTGATTTATAAAATAAGCATTGGGCTTAAGAGGCTCGGTTCATTAAACATTTCCAATTATAATTCAGGGGCTATTCTGCCCTACTTTTCACCAACTCCAAACTACATGATGGATTACTTAGAGGATGGAAATGTGACACGAGAGATTCACTGTGGTTTTCCTAATTTCCAAAACATTTCTTGCTACTAGCTGTTTTGTCGGCCTTCAAACAATTCCAATAACAACTACCTCCTAATACCTAGTGTTGATCCCTGATCCCGGAATTAGTTTAAGAAATCCAAACTAGGGATTGACGATTACGTTGATAGCTGATACCGTTTTAGTGAAGTGCCCCTACACCTCAGGATACTTTCAAAAATAAATTATAAATCGTAAATTAGTGACTCGTTAGGATTGAAGATAATTAACAACATTTTTGATTTGGATTGTTGCGACATGGGATTTTCAAAAAATGGAAATGAGAGCCTAAAGGAAAATTGAGTGCAAAAAAATATATTTATGAGCTGAAGAAGTCCACGGGTGGGCTAGTGGCTAATCTGATTTTCCAAATGATTGATTGAGCTCGATTGTTTATTGCGTACTTTTACCATTTATGGAAAGTAAGCTGATTTGTTTACGTAGAAATTCTTACTGATTAACCATCTTGAGTTTGACTGATAAATGTGAGTGAGGGATAATCTTGTATGACACTTGACCTCTGGGTGGTATAAACCAAGTGTTGGTGACCTCGAGTGATAATGATGACCTGAGGGGAGTTTGCTAAATACTAGAGAGTAAAGATGATGAAGAAGAAGGGGAGGATGTTCGGCCTGGGGACAGATGACGAAACGATATTGGAATTCACGGAGGCCGTCCTCGTCTCTGATTTACGGCGGAAAGTGTACAACTCCGAAGGTCGGCTTAATGACCCATACGCCCATTACTTGTGCAGATCAAGGGCCTACAGGTTATCCAAAAGGTTAGTTGAGTACCCAAAGTTTTCACCCTATCGATTAAGACACATATTCGTGATTTTGTTCATACTAGTCCTAACTGCAGTCGAGTACTAGTCGATTGATGCATACAAATTGCACGTCAAATGCCAATTATAGCTTGTTCAGCTACACAAACACTAGTGTCTGGCAAAGTAGCTAGAAATTTACAATTTGACAGTGCCAATGTATATGTTAAATTTCCAAGAGGTTCTGGGCATCGATTACATTCAGAGCCTTAAAGCCCACGCGTAGTCCGTCCAATAATCTTTATCGAAGAGACGATGAAGGATTTTAAATGCAGGGAAGAGTGCGATGTTGAAATTCAGGTTTTATTGTGTGGATTGATGATGGTCGGTGTAATGATTTCGCTCAAAGGGATTTCCTCTTAAAAAAGTTTCATAAATTTTTCCTCCTTAGAAACCTAATCTTCCTTGAAGCATTTTCTCCAATAATTATTATAGCCTGCGTGCCGGCTAATGGCAGAAGCCGCCTACTTACATTCATTAGGGATTGCTCACAAACTACGTTCGCTCATAGATTATTGACACTCGTCTCCTTATCAGTGAATTTATCAATCATTTCCCTAACCTTTGACTCTTACTCGTATAAACTGAGTCTCCAGGAATTCATTGACAGGGTTCGGCATGGAACAGAGCGAAATGTTTGACCTGAATGTCAAAATTTCCTATGGCTCTCTCTGTTCTGCATAAAAGGTAAACACAACTGGAAAGTCAGCTTCCAGAAGTTCCAGACATGACAAAGGAGAATTATCAACTGATTGCTAGACGTCCCCTGTCTGGTGACAAGGTTTATGGGCAACCCATTACAGCTTTACAACATTTCAGGCTTGACTGCCCAGCTCTGTAGGATATTAAGGATTTGAATTACCTACTGCACTCCCTGGGATACACGGACTACTTCACAACTTTTTAAGTGACTGAGTTGTAAGATGTGGCACAGAGACGCGAGAGACGAAGAAGTTAATTTCTTAAAGGTTTAGGTTAGGCCTTGCTGAGATTTCCTATGAAAATGTATAAATGCTTCCAAGGAGGGCTGATTAGCAGTGCCGAGCTGATGGTTGAATAAATCGCACTAGTCATTACGATTGGATTTACAAAAGCGTTATTTGCGTGTGGGTTCCTCTTGTGTAGTTTTTTAAGGTTGATTGGTCCACAG
The DNA here is from genome assembly GCA_034694785.1 of Agrenia bidenticulata. Taxonomy (NCBI): domain Eukaryota; kingdom Metazoa; phylum Arthropoda; class Collembola; order Entomobryomorpha; family Isotomidae; genus Agrenia; species Agrenia bidenticulata. The sequence continues at coordinate 9,790 of JAQFYM010004002.1, read as the reverse complement.
GCCCCGATTGGATGTGGGTTGTCTGCATCCAATTGTTGTGAATTAGGCAATGCATTGTACAGACAGATCATAAGATGATTTTTTTTAAATAAAGGTCGGGGTTTAACTTGATTGATTTTTACGGTACAATTGAACCAATTCATTTACTAGTCATGTCTGTAACGGGATTTAAAAAAAACTAAGCGTAAACAAAGTTAGGACCCCTAGGCCAGAGATTAGGGAAGTTGGTATAGCTTTTTGTATGTGAGCTTATTTTCGGGAGTTTAAAAAATCTTGTCTGACCTTTGTCAATTTAGTTTTAGCGAGTTGCTGAATATATTGTTGACATTGTTGGAAATGTATTTCCACGCCGTAATTTGAAGCTATTAGAAATAATTTATCCAGGTTTTTATTAGGTTCAGGAAGTTTGTTTATAGAATAAAGTTATCAAAACCGTGGCGGGTGCTTAGTGTTAGCAAGCATAGGATACTCGAATTATTTCAAAGATGATATTCAGAATTTAAAATGGTTATGATATAAGTAATATTTTTACCTTTTTGACCGGATAACTTTATAAATGTTCAACCCTTCACCCTGTAGACACATTGTAACATTAATTATTCGTTAATTAATGCTTATCTAAATCAAACGGTTCTCCCCCGAGGCAATTCCATTGTTTAACGCTTATTAGATGCATTTGTGCCTGGGAAACAGAAAGCAACTTATAGAATTTATGGATTTTAATCAAAGTGCAGGGTGCAGTTAGGTCAGGGTGGTTTATAAACTGCAGTTAGTACCAGTTAACATCCTTATCCTGGATCCATCATAAGGAGAATCAAATTAAATAAGTTTTAAGTCTCAAAATGATCTATTTATTAACCCGATTACTTGTCGACTTAATACTTCATCGCTTTGATTTAAAGTGTAGAAATGTGGGGATTTCATTGTTGGTGAATCTGTGTTTTTATTTCAACGACGGATGTATGCACTAGAAATGGAATACTTCCAGAGAGGCGTTTTCACTTTTTCCTAACAATGAAGAACAAATAGTACTAACTGGAAAGTGCGGATGTAGTTAATTTACTGATTGAAATTTCAATGGGTGGGTCATTGTTCTAAAATACTGGATATGAGAAAAACAGAAGTAACTCGGATTCATTAGACACAGGTTAAAAAAATGTAACGGTTAATCATCTCACTACCGTTTTTAATGCAAATATGTCCTTACTTGGGAGAGGTAATTCGTATTTAGCAATTCGATTGAAGAACTTGGAAGAACTCAACAGTCTCAACAGAAGCTCGTTTGTTATCAAAGAGTAGATTTTTATTCCTATTGTTACAGACCTAAGGCCATCCTTTTCGTGCATATTGCGTTTTGATAAAAGCTACTCGACCCATGCTCTAATTTGTTTCTTAACTTCGTTACTAACATAATAAAGATTTACACAATCAAGCAAGTATTTAAAAAAAATCTCAATTGACCATTCACTTGTGGGAGCACTAACAGAATTTGTAAGCACAAATAATTAGCACAGATTTATCTTTGAGAGCTGGATTTGTTATTCTAAATATTCGGATGCAAGACTATAACCTACCACACCCAATCGCATAAATTTTAAGACAAATTAATGATTTAAATATAACAGATCTGTTTCAAGCATATAACTGCAATTTGATACGATCATGCAAAGCCAGTTTTCAAAGGCTTATAGATGCTGATTTACCCTCTCGTCATTTCGATTGCTCTATTTCTGATTTAAACCGGATACTAAGTTATTTTATTTAATAAAGTAAAATAAAGCAAACCCTCGTCACTAATCAAATTAGAAATTATTTTAATGCTACAACTTGTAAAAAACACAAAAAATGTTTAAAAGGGGAAACTGCAAACTGTGCAAACTGGCTGTGGATCTAATCCCACCAGGCCAGCATTGATTGTCAATAACAATAAAGAATAAAATAGCCGATATCATGTTCTACACGTATTTCCCATGAGAATTTAATAAGGTTTCATCACCCCGTTCTATTGTCAAGCCTGTGGCAGACACCTTTTTACCTCTTCATTCTAATTACAATTTACCTCTACTTTAACTACACACACACGTTCAATAGGTTTCTAGAAAACACCGTGTGACTTGGGTTGACTGAAATCTACACGAGATTCACACGCACTAACTTAACTTATGAACCTCAACTGGGCGCGTCCATATATTTCCTGTATGCAATTGTACAAATTCTAAGTGATCGCTCCGTACAACCGTGGATTTCTTACTTAGGCAGTGCCCACTAGGCTCGTGTACATGAGAATATTTTATCAATGTTTCAACACATGGGTCATTAAAGGGGGCAGAAAATCGAAGGGTGAATCCATTTGTTATCAAGTTAAACCTTTTGATTTAGACAATTTTTTGACCTACTAACTAAACTACGTAGAAATTGGCTTTGTAAATCATATGGGATTGAAAGTGATTCTGGGTGACTGTGTGCATAAGATATTTGTATTAGCTCTTACTCTGACAATGAGTTTTGAAGTTTTAATCTCCAATTGAGAAACCGTGAGAAGTACATCTAATAATAATGTTAATAATTAAGGCCCTCATGAACTCAGGTAAGAGTAGCGGAGTTAGAGTGAATTTGTGTATAATTTTTTATGGAATCTAGGCACGAGAAATGGTGTTTTAAATCGTAAATTAACCCGAACTCTATATGTATCAAATTGAAATGAGACCCTCAGCCTACCTCTTATCTTATTGTACCGCACAACCGCATACTGCACAACAACAGGGAAATATTATGTTCTTGTAAAACTTCATTCGTTTAAAACGGAACTAGATGGCTTAAAGGGCTTCAAAACATAATTCTACGTAGACCGGTAGACTTGCTAATCTTGGAAACGTCCCTTAGCTCATTTCCAAACATAAATCTTGGCATTGAAATCGTTTGTCAATTCTGTACCGCCTCTGGAAGAGCACTAATACCCTATAATTTTAAGTTTCTCACTCGAAAACTTCTTGACGAGCTGTTTCTAAATGTGAGCAAAATTAACAACGTTGTGAGTTGGGCGATTTACCCTGATCAAAATCTTGCAACCCAGGCCTATGATTTGGGTCAAGTAGATAAACTAGGCAGGGGGAAAAGAAAGTCACATTCTCTAATTTTCAAAAATACATATATTCCAAACAAGTCGTTTTCCATCGAAATAATGTTCGCCTATCTTGCATTGAAAAATGCATCCATTCGAAGAGTGGTTTCAAAATATCATCATAAATCTCGATTTTGTCCATGTGTTTTTTATAGGGAGACATCGTCATATTTTTTTACGAGCAAGAAGGATGAGTATTCTTTCATTACTTGTGGCGTTATTCGGGGGGGAAATATTGACTTTCGAGGCTTGATTTCTGCATTCGACTTACCGACATGGATAAGTATCACAATATTTTATGTAGCACTGGGTCTCACCTTGTTCATATCGAATAGTCTTATGTTCAATAAAAAATTCAAAGTAGAGCACTTTTTCACGGGATTTAAGATGTTCTTTGAACAAGGGTTAAATACGCCTAACAACGCCGATACAAGCGGGTTAGTCACTTTCCTCTCGGGTTTTTTCTGCTTGCTATCTGTCGTCTTGTCCAATGCTTACCGTGGTGCTAACATCCAAGAACTCTCTGCCCCATTGCCCCCAAGAACTCTTCACAATTTTACAGAGCTTGTGGAATACAATTATACGGTGTACACACGGCGTATGTATGAGTTACAATCAGATGAGCCGGAGGAGGAAAGCGAAAGGAGGGAGAATAACTGCACCCGACCAATTCATATCGGTATTGGCAAAGTACATAGGGGTGAATATAATTTCTACGTAGAATTTTACATCATCTCCATAAAACCGTGTTTCCAAAGTGGGACTATGACTTTTATTCAAGTACACTGTTGAAAAAAGTTCAAATCTATCCCGATTGTTAGCCCCTTATATCTAAGAATATAACATTTGTCGACATTTAAAGGACTGCAGTCTCACTGCGTACATCGACTGGGGATCGGAGCTAGATAAAATAGAAAGACAACTTAGGTTGCTTAAGCCCCCGATTCATGCTGAACATATTTCGAAAGTTTCTTCTCCCTACTTTGGAACAATGTCACATGGTTGGGATTTTTGGCTTTTGGTGGACAGTAGAATTATTCGAAGGATTTACGGATTGATAGAATCAGGGATTGCCGATCAATGGAGGTTCGTCTACACTTTCGCTGAAAATTATGCCTACAATCTGAAGAGTAAATCGACGACGGAATTCCATCCGCAACTTCGGATAATATTTTTACCATTTTTATTTTGCTAGTGGGATGTCTTGTAGTTAGTACTGGCTTTTATTTTGCAAAAATTGTATTTTTGCAAAGGTGGCATATCTGGAAATGTTTAAAAATGTTTACATTGACCTTGTTTGACTCGTTCATTCTTCTTATCATGACTTCCATAGGAAAATGTGGGTCCCAGCTCGTTATGGTTAACGAATTTTATCTACGTTTCCTTAGATTGTTACATAGGGGGAATTACCGTTGGGCGTTATGTGAAGCGCGTTAATAATGTTAAAACATCGTTTGGGAAACTTAACTCATCCTTTTAGTTAGCTGGGGAGGGCTACAATTTAAAAACTGAACAGGGTAATATCTACTGTTCGTCAAATCTTGTTAATGTAAATGTATGTACCTGTTGTTACTTGGTGTTTTAAATAAATTTTGCTGAAGTTCTATTGACATTAAGGACAAATTATGGTAATTTATGATGACCGTGGAAGTGTTGATTATATGGTACCTTGGGGATTCGTTTATTTATTCGAGGTTTGGTGGTTATGATCTCCAATTGTTTGATTTAAGTTGTCATTGAGTGGTTTAGTGGATTCTACCAGAGCTTAATACTTGATTATTTGTATTGTGTCATTATACCGTTTATACTGAGATAGAGATGCTCCAAGGTGAGATTATACTTGAAAGGATTGTGTTCTGCAGTTTGTAATTAAAGGTGCTAATTGATTCGAGCATGCTATTGCTAGTCTCTGTGTTGTCAGGTGCTTAATTATTTGTCCTTCAATCGACGCTATGAAAACTTCAAGTTCATAAATCACGGGACCTGTTTCTCAATTAGTTTTTACTGAATTTTTTCCACTCATTCGTTTTTATAAAAAAAAACATAATGAAAACCATTTTAAATTGAAGTGATAACGTAAAGTACTTTTAGTATTCGATACGTCATACATTTATGCTCCCAGTTGATGACGAAAGAAACTCATAACGATTGAAATAAATTTGGTAATCAAAAGCGGTCCATTAAAATTTAGAATATACAGATTTATGGTTTGAGATTTACAGCTGAACTACGAATAAGACATGTAAGGAAACAGTAAAGAATATCTGAATGTCAAGAGTTGTCGTACCTCAAAATTATCAACGGTGAACAAAGATATTTCACCACTTTCATCTACTTTTAAAATATTGTAATCATAAAATAATAATTTTTTAGTAAGAGCTATTAACATCAAGCATGTTGATCTTTGAATTTACAAAGTCTTGATACTTAAATACATCGAGCATGCAAGTTCGTTAACTACCTCCTGTCACTCTCATTCAACGTCTCCTTCAAAAAGTCAGCAATCAACAATCGAGCCAATGCATATGCGAGACCGACACTTGATAATTAAAGTCGACCTGACTGACCTCCCTACCCATGTCATTACTTGGGCTTTTAAGAGCTTTCTCTATCAATTTTAGTTCAGTTTATTTGATGTTCTTAATGTGTGGTCATTGCCATGCATGCCATGCCAAATCAATCGGGACTTCAAACATCACTTCCCCCTCTAAGAACTCCACCATAACCCCAACCGTTGAAGAGATAATTGACTTTGAGCAGGCTATCGAAAATGGTGGTGGCAATTTGGCACTAGTATTTCGTGTCTGTAAATCATCCAATTTGCAAATCTTTTTCCAACCGATCAGCAGCACCCACCACAGACCAACAACACACAAACAAACTCTATGCAATCCGCATACAGACCATACAGAAAATCTGCTTTAACTTACGAGTCATGACATTATAATTTTTAACATCTTGCCAATGAAGCCTCCTTGATTTTTAAAGCATTTTGATCATGCGATGGAGATTTAAAAGCTGTCTGCATCTACTCAGTCCTAGATACTACTTCTAAACTACTATGGTAGTCTACCGTCTGGTTTTGACCTCACCTATTAGTTTTAGTGGCTTATGAACAGGTCTTAAAGTGGTCAAAGGCCTGAATGACATGTGTAAGAGATGAATTGATATAAGACGGTTCTTCCATCATGCTCCATAGTTTATGGAGAGCCTGTCGATCTGGGACCAATAAGTCAAGTCCACACCTTCATAATTAACGACACAGTCAGCCAGTTGGAGTTTATAATTTGGTAAACACTTGACTTGATGCATCCAAATTTGTAAATGAGGGACTCGATATTCGCTATGCTATGGGATGATCGGTCTCCTATATTCTAGCTTCGTATGTGGGCTGATTGTTAGTATTTGCATAAGCTCATCGCACAACAAGATGGAACGGTAATAATTTAAGGTAGTTTCCACCACATTCTACCATCGCCACGTTATTTTTCAGAGCTTGTTAAATGAGGATGGGAAATGTGATGAATTATTCAGTATGTTTAGGGACTGCTCATTGAATGTTTTAAATTCCTTTTCTACTCATCGATCGATCATCGATGACATTTGGATATTGGCAAGTGCCAGCCAAGTTTTTCTAAGCTGGCATTCCAAGTCTCATTAAGAATTTAAGATATGTTGGACGAGTATTGGGCCTAATTCCCAAAAAAAATCAATATGCATTTCAAAAATTTTATCCGCAGGTGTTGAAATTGGAAAGTGGAAAAGTTTATGTGTAACGAAGGGACTTCAAACAAATATTCGGTCTGGTTTATCCTCCTCCCAAATTGATAATTCTCTGTCATCGCCCATCCTGAAATTTTTTAAGCAAGGAGTCTTGAAATTATGATGAATGTTGTAACTGACAATTATTTGGATTCATGAAGCCATTTTGCCTTGAAAGAGACAAATCCCTTGTCATGGTATTTTGAACACCATTGCATTACACCAAATTATAATTTACTACCTTCTGTCTACTCTATAATGCGGCGGTAAATGGGATTATGCAACTCTTAGGAACAATGAAGATTGTAATATGCAATCAGATTCCCTTAACTTTAGATGGTTCCAAAGTAATTGAGTGTTTCCACCTTGGCTCTCTTGCTTTGGAAGGTTTGTTTAATTATTGTGGAAATAATTGAAATTAATTACAAATATAAATATTAAACTTCAATGGATGATTTAGATTGGGGAAAAATCAAAAGTCATTGTGTCCTACCTCGTCCTCAGGATGGGTGGTAATTGAGTTGCCAAATCTGGAGATGAATGTTTCCACACCTGACATGTCATGAGATGACTGTTGCTGAAATACACAAAGTTATTGATTGGAGTTATTAGATGTGTGTGTGGGGGAATGGCTATTGTCTTTTTGAAATGTCTTATTAGTTCCATGTGGGTGGGACTCTTTTAATTCATCGTTAACAATGATAACGTATGCGTCTCACCAAAGTTTTTAAAAAAATCTGCAGATTTGAGATATTGATCATTAGTTTCTTACTAGAGCTGTAGGTGGATATGCAGATCTAGCTTTTTGATTTATTATTACTAGATCTAATAATGTAACTTGGATATTAATGCGGTTTTGTTTAGTTCTTAAAAGTTACATAGGCTTTTGGATCCTGAATAGGTCGCGATAATTTCTTGTAACTCCTTTGAAAATAATAACAAACAATGTTCTGCATGTTCTGGTTGATAAGCATGTGGTAGGACTTCCTTGTGATCTGGAACAAAAAAATCTGTACATACATGTTACAGTTATGGATGTTTTTTAATGTTCAATAGGCTTTTCGTAATATAAGGATACAGAAAAAGATCAATGCGTAGCTGAGATTGTAGATGATATTAAAATTGAGGTAATACAGAAAAAAACTGGAATAGAAAGTGACAAGCACAGAATCTGTATTTTTTTGTAGAAAAACGATTGGAATGAATCTAACTGAAATTATTTACTAGAGTTGTGTCACATTTTTTAAATTAATTTTTTTATTAAAGACAATTTCTCAAGCTTTTCGTAATGACAACCTGTCATGGAAAGTAATTACTCATGGCTGCCAAAACACAACGTAAAGTGACTACATTACGTAATGTTGTATCAACTCGTTGAATCAACTAGCATTTAAATGATCATTATGATATTTTATGAAGCTTTAAAAAATTAATTGAAATGTTGTGAATTTTTTAATCTAACTTAATTTTTTTTGTAATTACAGGTAAGTTGTCTTCCTCATTTGACGCGATCTGATTACTACTGATTCCACATAGATTTTGGAGTGTGGGAATTACCACGTCTTCATGCTCAGTATATATGATCTACGAGTTGGAACTGGGAAATCGGATAAGTTTTATTGGTTTAATTAATCTTTGAAATAAAGGGCTATAAATTGGTCTATTGCATACAGCGACAGTGTGGATGTTTGCAATCCCATGGTTAATTAATTTAAGTACAATTTTCAGTGTTTACAATTGCAAACAAAAAAGGGAAATATTGACTTGTTTCCTCGTAGATTACATTGCAGTATCTCTGTAGCTTATTTCGGGAATGTCCATAAACTATGTAATCACATATGTCAATCTGGTTAGCCTATGTCTATGACATCTAAAGAACCCTGCCCCCTTCCCACGTATTCATTTTAGTCCTTAATTTTATGAATAAGAAATATGTAAGGAACGTAGTGCATGTACTTCCTCGTAAGGAAGTTTTTTTAGGAGAACAAGCGATTTATTTGTTTAGCATCACCCAAGCTGATTTTATTACTTTGGCTGTAAAACTGTCTCTGACTGCGTTCATTTGTAAGTGGACATAAAAATAGTGTCATCCCAGGATAACAGAGCGATGGAAGATAATCGTATTAATCGTTGACAATATATATGAAATCTCTCTGTGAAAGCTGAATAAGCTTCCTTCCTTTTAAATTCATACAATTTCTGTGGACTGAATACAAAGCGAGAAAAAAAACAGACAAAGAGGATTTTAGAAAGCCTCGGAAGTATTCTGCATGAAGTGCAGCAATAGTAATTGTACTACAGTCCAATAATCATACAGTTAATTCGCATCTATAAATCATGATGGTCCGACTAATCTAGAACTATGGGATTACAGAAAAGTTGTCAAAAATTTAAAGCATCTAACAAATGGAGGGGGTTTATTTGTTAATATTTGTTTGGTATGATCTCTTCATACATTGATTCCTAAAAGAGTAGTTTCAAATTACCAACTAGCTCTATCAAATAAACAGTTTTACTGTAGGAGTTTCTAGACTCTGAAATTGATACTGAATCTTCCTCATAATTAGGGGCGGATAGGTTGGTTGAATATCTCTCTGTCAACTACGATATTATTAAATCCGTGCAAGTGTAAAAGCTCTAGAACCTGTTGGATGGACACTGGTAGTTCAGTCCACGTGTACATTTCCAGGACATTTAAATTTAATTCTAAGGACCACAACGGTCAATTTCTGGATTTACACTGTAATTGTTATCAGCTTCTGAAATTTGAATGACACGTGTGAGGAAGTCCATCCTTGTTGTGTGTAGGTGTAAAAGTATCATGTAAAATAATACCATTCTGCAAGACTAGTCAGTCCTTGTGCGGTCCGAATTTTTACCCACTCGTGGAACATGTTTAAAATTTTT
>JAQFYM010004001.1:0-16807 GCA_034694785.1 Agrenia bidenticulata | reverse complement strand
CCCCCCCCCCCCCCCCCCCCCCATGTCTGATACGACACCTTCTTGTTTTTTTCTTATTGTGTCACAAATTCTGATGCCATATTTCAACAAAATATCTGCAATCTCAACACTTTAATAATACTTATCTTGGTATATATGATGGTTTTTATGTATAAATGGTTTTACTAGATTCAAAATAGTATTATTTAGCCTGGTTCCACTTCCTTTATATATAATAAAATTTCCAACGTTTCCGCTTTTAGCCTCACATACAGTTCTGTCTAATTGTCCATAATTGTTATTTTGGCAGGGTTGTACGTTCCTAACAAAAGCTTGCCTCTCCAGGACATAATGGCCTCGTCTAGTGATAGTTCTTTTTGTGAAATATATCGTGTTATACTTTATAGTTTAATATTCAACTACATGTGATACTTTTAAAGCTTATAATTCGTTGCATTAAGATTATCATCGTTGAAAAAATGCCAAGATCGCAGAATTTCTTAAAATCTGTTTCTTGGCATGGTGTTGCTATATATATGTGTCTCAATAATTCGATTCTTGGACTAATAACCATAAATTTTATCTTTTCATACGTCCCCATTCACATATTTAGCCCAATGAACCTTTTCATTTCATCAACACTTACATTTTTCCATTTAGCACGAATTTCAGGCTAGGAATTTCAATTGGTTAATTTAAAATAACTATTGTTTCCTTACAAAAAGTTCAAAGAGATCATCGCCTAAAAACATTCTGTATGTTTCAATGTCACTATATTGGTTTTTGTATGTTTTATTCACACCAACAAATGCATCAAAAATTTTAATTGTTCCCTTTCAGAGCTTACTGTATACAATTTCTGTTTTGATTCTGTCCATATAACATTGCTGCCTGTTATAATATGCATAATTGGTTTCATCTTCTTTGTCTACCAAATCGTCAGAATTTGATGCGGATTCAATAATACAATCATCTGAACAAGATTTCGTTAACGAATCGGAGTTCATTTCTTGACAGGAGTCATCAGATTATTATATTATAATGTGGACCTAAAATAAAAGAAAACTAAATATACCTAGGAAAAAAAAAAGAATTTCTATAACACGTCCAATGACTAAACCTTTATTATTTTTCAAACTTTTTTTTGGGGATCTCCCAAGAGATCCGGGCATTTGGATATTCCAAAAAAGGCTCGTAAGTAATTTTTGGGCATTGACGACAATCTTAAAAGGTTTCCAAAGTACGCCTTAGGCATTAAAGTGTTAATAAAATGACCGTCAATTATAAATTATAGATTTATTACCAAATAAAAACAATTGCATCGGACTTAATTTTCTTTCTCAAAATCAAACCATCCGCGTACATGTTATTCATTTTAACTAGTAAAACAGTAATTTGAAAAGCGAGAGTATTTTTTTTAAAGCAGAGAGAATACATTAAAATATTATTTCAAATAAAGATATGTGAAAGTTACTGGTTTAAATGAACAAGAAATAGAACACTTTGTTTTTGTAGGCTGTGTTAGGGCAATTTATGGGACGCATGTGTCTATTCGGGTATATTAATATGAGATAGAAACGTATCCAAATAGGAAGGAATATGTTTTTACTAAATAAATTGTCAGTATTAGATTTTAGGATGCATTTTTTGTGTGTTTTATCGTGGGGTAACAGAAAGTTTCCATAATGAAGATGTTTTAAGAATGTCTAATTTTTTTAATAACAAAAGAAGTTGTCCTGACAATGTTTTTTTTCTGGGGGATACTGATTGACTACTAAGCAGGAAAATCTGTGCACCATTAAAAAGTGTGCGGTATCATTTAAAAGAATTTGAATATAGATTACAAGCAGTTAATATGCAAAAGTTTACAATTTACGGCATTTAAGATTAAGAGTTGTAATCGAACGAAATAAAACATTTCTATATAGATGAATTATTTATCTGAGCGATAAAAATATAGCTTGTTATATAAGTTTTATCAATAACGCAATATTTGCAGTGCAGTACCAAAATTCTTAAAACTAAAATCCCAAAATTAAATTTAAGGATGCAAAAAGAAGGGAGGCAAAAAGCAGTCTTTTATGTATTGTTTATTAAACGTTAAGCTGATTTCAATTTTGCCATGTAAAGTAACCCAATTAAACTTATTCTTCTATTTACTCAATTAACCCACAATCTTAACGCTTACTATCCTGCTCAATAATGACTCGCTTTTTTTTTCTCGCCACTATTTACAAGCTGCATTAGTATAACTTCATTGCACATATGGATTTTTTTATTATTTCAACCACGGTGGACAATGATACAATTGTTCTTTTTATAGTCTGATTAAGCCGGGAGTAAAATCTCTCGGCTGAATTATTGATTCTCTTTCTGGTATTATAAAAATGAATCCAAATTTCAGTACTAAACATTGCTCGATTATTGTTTTTCCAATTATTAAAAACATATTGAAACAGCTCATCTACCCTGCTGTCGTTTCCTTCCAGAAAATTCATAATATAAATCCAGCAAAAGTTAATTGATGCTAAGGGAACCAAAGGCAAAGCGCATTTTCCTTTAACACAATTCGTAAAAGTTTTATTATCACAGTATAAATCTTTAAACTCAACGCGCTATATTTCCTTTAAAAAGCTTGGTCGGTGTCATAATAACATCCACGTATAGTGGATTCTACATATCTCTTTTAATTAATTGTATACGGTTGTTTCAAGATCAATTTAAATATGACACGGAGAAAATGTAATTACATAAAAATATAAACTATCTTTAATTATACATAATATCTTTTTGTATATTGTTTTGATTTCACCATTCATAAAAATGTAAATCATCGGGAAGTATTGATTGTTAAAATTACCATGGATTATATACAATTGTTTCAATTCATTACTAGAGGACGTTAAGGTATTATCTATTACAATTCTGCTATTGTTATGCATAATTATATGGCTAATATTTATTATTGCCCCATATTATTATTATATTATCCTCTTTGGCTTCAGAATAGAGTAAAAGTGTTTCTGAATTAGGATGCAATAATAGAAGAATCAAATTCATCCGCATTTGTAATATTTTTTTTTCATATTTACTTCTCTTTGTCATCTATTAATATTCGTCTTCATATTATCGTAGTCTTTTAAACGGCATATGATTTCCATATTCCATGCATTCAAGATGCTCGTCTCTTGGACGGCGGAATTATATATTACATTAGCGGTCTGTCTTAATAAAAACGCAATTATTTCCTTAGTATTCGACCGCAACTTCATCTTTATTATTTCAAGATTGGTGCGGGTGGCTTCGATGCAGTTAGACCTGGACTATTACTGGAGTATCAATTCTCATCCGAGACTCGCAATTTTTCGTTTTACACCTCCAATATTTAACTTCACATTTTCCTTTCATATGCAACTCAAAAAATTTATGTTTTAAAACTGGTACCCGTGTTCCGTGTCCACTTGGTGGCTAAAAGAAGTCGTTCATTATAGGGGTGGGAATGTTTTTTGACAGTTTTGGTTTTGGGTATTTTGATTTTTAGGAACTTTGATTTGGGAATTTATTGCCGCTACGAATTTTTGCATGTTGCTATCTTAATAATTTTTCGCTCGATAACAATGAATTTCTACAAGAAAATTATGCTTAGTAAATATAATCTAAGAGAATGATACCGATGACAGCATGCAAGGAAATAATGACGAAACTGAAATAGCAATGTAGATAAATTGTGGAGAGATGGTATAGCAAGGGATATGTAAAGGGTTTTTTTCTGTAAGAAATATTGAGTGTACTAAATAAACATAAGTTATTAAATGTGAAACAAATATATATATCTATCTATATATTGCTTCTAAGTAACGGTAAATCTGCTTATCTATAGTAAATTGAACATAATTATACAAACATAAATTAAAAATGCATGCTGAACATTCAACCTATAATTAATCATATAAATTTATTTTTATTTAGTATATGTAAAAAAACATGAATATTGTGGTAGGTTTACTTAATAGAGATACGTGTAAAGACATTTTTTTTCATATAATAACTGCCACACATTGCATGTTTACCAAACATTTTTATGAATATATACTTAATTAAACTTTTAATAGATGAATTATATATAAATACCTTTATGCTTTTTTGCATTTTTGCAGTATATTTTTTTGTATAAAAACCTTCTTATCAGCAATAATCGACGGCTCATGCCTTTGGCGCTAGAATAATTTTTGCCTTCGGCATAAATTTGAATGGTGGCTTCGCGCACCGCCGAAATGAATAAATAAATAAATAAGTATAATATAATATTTTATTATACAGTAAACTGTTTTAACATGATAAAAAATAAATAATGTATAAAATGAAAATAAGTTAATCTTTTCATTTTATACTTTATTTTTTTTCTACGTGTTTTAACAGTTTACTGTTATTAAAATATTATAAAAAACTTATTTTTTTGTTTTCGACTTAAATCGTAAAATTTAAATTTAAATTGAAAAAAACGATGTCTTTTATTTAGATAACTTACTTTGTATAGATAAAATCCGATATAGTGTTGACTTTGCCATCATCTTTTTAGTGTTTGTATCTTTGGCTAGAATATCGACTACCTTGAAAAAGGTGATCTGGTTCGACAAAAATATTGTTTCACACCATGCCACTGCTGCCTTAATAACCGTAGTGTGTTTTTCTATCTGAAAATCATATAATACTTGTTTTAATTTAAGTTTATCTACAAATCTGAGTAATTGTAGTGAAAAAAGTAGTTTTTGGGCTTTCCGGCTTTGAAATGCGATTCCTTTCATTTTCTGTCTATATTCCTACTTTTTTGTGTGGGCTTTCTGCCTGCTGCTGGTGTCGCTGTAAATGCGCTAATGGCAAAGTATGTTTAAATACTATAGCCAGAGCATCTTAGCGGGAATTAGAAATTTCGATATTATTTGATGCAGGAAAAAAATCTTGCCAATATCATGAAACCCGACACAGTGAACATCCTGTGTCAAGCCAGCACCTGATGTATTTTTACGCTGCGGGCAGGGGCGGGTTTACGTTTTCGGGGGCCCGGGGCATTTTAATTTTTTTTGGGTTCCTTCAAAAAAAAACACTAGAAAAAAACGATAAAATGTAATAAAGTGCGCAATAAAATAAAACTTTCGGCTTGAATGGTCAGAAGATCTATAAAATAAGCTTGAGTATATACGATTGTCATATATTTTGTAAATTAAAATAATAGAAACACTGCTTTATCACTTACAAAAATCGATATAGGTGTTTAATGCGTTTTTATTATACTTTTTACTACGCCGCTTTTGTTTACACGCACGATCCTTTTTAGAATTTTTATATTAATATTTCCGAAAGTGATCTTAACACGTTTTTTGAAATGTTCTTAAACAACCGATAGAAATAGGTGCACAGCCGCTATCACTATGGTTGTAAAATTATGCTGTATACGAAAAAGGCTTTTAACTGTTAAGATTTTAAATTTGTATTTAATTAAATATTAGCGAAATCAAAAAACGCAGATGAGTTTACAAGGTTTGTGCAGCGCTGAATTGCCCCTAAGCAAACCTATATTTTTCTTTATATTCAAATTTTTTTTTAATTGTATTTTAAAAAAAAAAAACAGTACAAAAAATATAGATTTCTACAAAATTAGAGTTTTTAGTGTTTATTTTTGTGTAATTGCGTTTAGATGCGCGCTCGAAAAACCTGTTGTTTCAAACTTTTAAATCCGTCACTATGCGTTAAAAGTATGTTGTGAGAGCGCAGCGCATATTAAGACACAATTAGATAGTTTACATCTTTTTATATGTATGTCAATGTATATTTTGTAAATTTTGTATATGATATATATAAATTATCCAATTATTATTGTTGTTTTATTGCAAGACTTACTTTTGTTATAAATAATAAAATTGAAATATTAGTAAAAATGATACCTGAAATAAAAAAATTTATAATAAAAAAAAAATATATATTTTAATAAAATAAAAACGACTTTGTATGCAAGTTTGCGAATATTAAAGAGATACCCCTATAATATGTTTGACAGTGCATTATCTATTTATTGTGAACTAATATTAAGAAATTTTTTTTCAGTTAATGGCTTTTTGTAGTTTTTGCACGTTTAATCATAAAACATTTTACTTATTATAATTTAGTTTTACAATGTTCGTTTAGTCTATCTGTAATAAGAAAAAGCAGCTTTTTTGTTTTGTGTGTTTTTACTTTCTAACATTTTTTTTTATTTTCTTTTTGCGATAAATATCACAAAAGATACATTTCTAAATATTTTTTTTATGGGGCCCGATTTGTCTATAGCCCTGGGGCACATGCCCCCAGCGCTCCTCCTTCTCCTAAACCCGCCATTGGTGCGGGTGTCAAGAAACTAAATTTACTGTCTATTAGGCTTGTCTCTTACTTCTTTTGCACAAAAATGTAGTATTCTTGCATTTTACTCCTTTGTAATAACATCCCACTTTTTTATCTTGCCTTTTAATTCTTCTAAAATTTCTATTAAAATATCTTCTTTGGCTTTTGTTCAAAACTTTTTTTCGATCATATAAGGATATTTTTAACGAAAAGTAAAAATACGCTTTCGAAAACCCTATTAATATGTTTTTGGGGGCTTCCCTTAACAAAAATGGGTCAGCTAAAACGTTTTTATATTGCCAAAAAAAGTGCTATGATAATGTTTTTACGTTTGAAAAAATCACATGAGATCTTTAAACTGCTTACTTACAAAACCTCCGTTTTAAATACGTTTTTTACCATTCGAAAAAATAACTTGCAGATAAAAACTAGTTTTTTAATATGTTACGTTTTTTTAAAAACGTTTTTACGGTTTGGTAAACACACACACACATGTAAAAAACAAATTTTACGCGCAAAAATGTAGCACAAAAACGTTGTTAAAAACCAAAAAAAATTTAAGCGTTTTGCAAAAGCGTTTTTTCGGCAAAATATTCTCAGACACGTTTTTCCAAACAACTTTTTTAGTCAAAAAAATCAGGCCCTAAAAAGTTTCATTAACTATTGGTTTTTTGATTGTTTAATGTTTTTTGTATATATATGTATTCATCAATAGTAAATGGTTGTTTTGTTTGGATTATATAAAAATTTTACTTAAAACAACTAAAAAAAAATAACATGTACTAGGATTGCTGAATTACAGTGCAATAAAGAAATATCATAGTAGAAAACGGCTTTATGCTATATTTTTTCCTTTTTTAACTAGAATTCTTCAAGAATCCGTAAATGCCTAATTGCTTAGTTTTACGAAAAATAAAAAAAAAAAGACATATTGATATTTCTAATCGGGAAGTTGATTAAAGGTCGAAAAGGATGTTTAATTAAAGTTTATGTAGTAATTTAGAATTTTAAAAATAAAAATTTATACAAAATTACCAGATTCAACAATCCAAATTTATTTAGTCGCTAATAGCACATAAAACTCATATGTTTTCATTTTTTAGAATGCCTGGTAAAGTTTTATTTTGTTTAAAGAATAACCAAATGTTTATATTAATATGTCAAATATGTTTTTTTTGCAAAAAAAAAATGCAGTATATCAATTAAACGCATAAAAATAAAAAACCTAAATTTATGTCTACGCATAAAAAAAAAACAACAATTTCAACTAATTTTTTTGTTTGGCTTTGCGTATAAATAAAGAATAAATTGCTGCAATGCATCTATGAATTTCGCAAATAATAAATCTTGTTCTTTTTGGGCGCTTTTATACAGCATTATTTCGTTTTGCGAATTTTACCTACAGTCAATCTTCTCTAATGTGAAGACTAACGTGCAGAATTTTTAAATGTTTACATATGAGTTTATAGTGAACTTTCAATGATAGAACTTATATAAATACAGCCAAATTATTGTGGTGATCGCAAAAATTGGACAGACTGTGCGTAGGCTACAATTGAAACTTGTTTTATATGTAAATAATATAATAAAAATCAGATGACTTAAAAATTATGACAGATGTTCACATAAGAGCGGGACATAATTAAATAGTCTTTTTCAATTCTACAGTAAAAAATAATACCAAATGATCACATTAAAAAATTTATGCCCCAATTTTAGGGTAAGTGTTAACTTTTATATGCGAGAAGGTTCACATCAAAGAAGGGGTAAAGTAATTCTATTAGTAAAATGTATTATAAGAAATAGTTAGTCGAATGTAGTATACTTAAAAGTTGCTTTTAAAAATATGAAAACAAACAAGAAGGTTCTTGTAATTACTTGACATATTTACAAGTCTAAATAAATAGAAATATTTAGTATAAGTTCTATAAAAATGTTTGTTTCGCCGTAGATGCAGAGTAATATTTTTCTGTTAAAAATGACTTTCAGCCAGGAAAAAATTTGATATATATTACACTGCTTTTGCACATCTTTTCGTAAGAGCAAACATACTTAGTCAAGGATATAAACTGGATATCCTATGTTGATTTTTTCTTTTATCCCGGGATTTCATTCGCTGAATTTCAAAAACCTAATATATACAACGCTGTAAACAAGTAACGCGGTAATTTACTTTGTGTTTAATGTGCTAGATATCGACCGGTTTTTTTCTTGCTCAGTCTACAAAAGTGTTGCTAGAAAATATTACAAAAAGGGGTATATTTTTTCTCCTAAAAAATACTAAAATACCTAAAATAGTAAAATTTTTACCCTAAAAAATGACCACGCTTTATATCAATAAATAATATTGAGTTGTTTTTCTAAGCGATTTTTATATAAATTACTACCAAACTAGTGCAAAACTATCTTTTTATTGAAAAAAAAAAAAACTTAATGGATTTTAAAAAAGAAATTTACTTATTCATTTATTCTTCATTAGGATTTTACAGAAAAAAGCTTTTTTACATAAAACTATCGGTATATAAAAATACTCATATTGGATTTTTTTTATAAATAAGAAAAAATATGCTTGACTTAAATAGAAAGCGTAAAACCAACCGATTGTTGTAAAAACCTATGGGTTTTATGCGCACGCAAATGCATAGAAAAACGGTATACTATCTGGCACTAAAAGAAAGAATAACATAAATACATTAAAATTTTGTCTTACGATATGGAGATTATGCATATAAAGTTTTTTTTTTACATTATCCTACGCCATGGTTTGCATTTTGTTGTTTGTAGGTTTTAAACAACAAATTTGCTTTTCCAAAAAAAATTAACATGAAATACCTGCATTATTCATGTGTACTTTAGTTATAAAAAATTTAAGGACAGTAAACGAGTAATACAAAAGTTGCGAATGTGTTTTTATCGTACTAAAAAGTGTATACAACGCAAAAACAAAAAACCAGAGTTTATTTTTATTCCTTTACCCTTACAAGACTTGGAAAACACAAGAACATTTATAAGAATGCTAAAATGCTTTTATTAGTGTTTTTTTATCTACCAGGCGTGTCCCAAAAAAAACTTTAGTAATTTACTCCGGTCTTAATTCGTGAGATTAATTTCACTAGTGGAACGATATGGGACACTAACTATTTTCGAAATAAATTATTGAGAAAAATCTTTCTAAAATAAACAATCTTTGTTTTTAGGGTCGGTTGACTGTTTTATATGTTCACAGATACAGTTTTGCTTACAGTTTTATAAGCAATTAAAAGAAAAGATTGGCATAAAATCAAAAAACTTTTTACTTTAAAACTGTCTATTTAATCAAAAATAATATATGTAATCATTGTAAAAAACCTTTTTGTTATATTTTTTTGTCCATATTTTACTTGCCTTAATGCTGTATTTTTTTAGTACTTATATACTCTCGAGTATTTTTTTTTACCCCTCAAGGCTTGAGGGGGAATTTCTCTAGAAAAATTTTACTAGAGAATTCTTTGGAAAATATCATTTTGGGACATAAAAAAAATCTCTCGAGGAATTTAGACATGTGTATTTTTTAAGCCCTAATCTTAAGGGGTAAAATACCTAGAGATTTTTTGGGACAAGCCATAATTTTTTTATATTAAAATATTAGTTTCTACAACTTTTTTTAACAAAAGTCTTTTTTTGGGTTAGAGCAGGAACTTTTGTGGACTTAAAATTTATTTCAGTACATAAAAAAACGATAAATTTATATGTAGAAAAATTATGGCTTTTTTTTATAAATAAATGGTTTGTAAAGTTTTTAATTTTACTGTAGGGTTATAAACTATATTTTAATAAAACTGTTTTTGCAATGAGATTTCTAAATTTAGTGACAGTTTGGTAAAAAATGTTTTTAAAAAAACTGTTTTAGTATTTTTGCGCAATATTTTAAGGATAAAGAGTTTTTTTTAGTCAATAAACCGTCTTTAAAAAAAGTAATTTTATTAGGCCCTAAAAAAATATCTTGCAAATAAAAAACAGCTTTTTGTATAGCATTTTCGAATTGTGTTTTATACAGAAAGCTCCAGTAAAAATTTTCTACAGAAAAAAGTTTCTAAAAGGTTTGTTTAACGAGAAAAAACAAAAAAGATTGGTGAGCGCATCGCTTGCCTTTTGCATCATAGTCTGACAGACTAGCCTGCCGCGGGTTTGTAGTGCTAAAAAATTGACAAAAAATGTAGTCAAAAATGAAAATACCTAATCACGCTTAAAATGCATTTAATATTCGTACAATGCAGTATCAGTTCATGCCTGTAAAGCGTTTTTTTACGTATAAAAGTAAAAAACGCTTTTTAATTGTGTTTGGTCGTTTTTCGAACCGTTTAACCTTGTCATTATCCCTTTGGCTGATTTACAAAAATAATCGCTTTCTAAAAAAACGGGGGTCTCATAAATTCTTGAACTTGTAAAATTTAGAAAAATAAAAATGTAGCATGTCAAAAAAAGTTAAAAAATGCAAAATTTAGAGGTCTGGAGTTTTCAGCTAAAAAAAAAAAAAAATTATAAGTTATCAGTATATACAAAAACCAATTATAAAATAAAGCGAAATATGTATGTATTTTTTGCAGTTATGGTCTAAAATTGGGTTATAAATATTATTAATGTTTTTTTATGCGTAAAACATGATTACATTTTAGTGGTCATTCAAATATAATTTTACTTGAATTAATGGTGAAGAAAATAATTTTTGTGAAAAAATTTCAGAACAAAATTCTTCTTGAATAATGGCATAAAATGTTAAAATGGAACGTTAAAAATACATGTTTAAATGGGTATATCGATATTGAAAAAATTAAGAAAGTATTTTTGCCCCAATTTTGAAGACATAGGTCAAGGAAGTTGTTTCTTGAAAAATATAAAAGACATACTTTCTAGTTAAAACAATAAATTCGACTAAATTAGAAAGATCTAATCTTAAGATAGGATATGCATTTATATTATATTCTAAGGTAATCAATTCCAATGAAAAAATAGCCCTTGACAATGTCGAGAATTACTTTTACGCATTATTTTTTATCTGAGACAATGTCATTTAACTAATTGGCAGGAAAAATGTTATGCAATCTTACAGTACAGATAAAAATTCAAATAAAAAATATTTTCTAGAAGAACTTTAGAGGACGTAGATCCATACAAAAAAAAAATTAAAAATAACATTTCTAGAATATCCCTAAAACATAATGTACTTGAAAAACTCTAGTAAAAAACGATATTCTGTGCATAATGAAACATCGAGTTACACTTACTTACAGGTATAACAGAATCCTAAATAAGTTTTTTTAATTATAATTTTTATGTGGCTGTTACTGTACGATGTTTGTTTTTGAACGTCATAAACTCACACCGTTTTATTTTTTTGCATAAAAATACTTCTTATGAAGTCTTTTTTTTTGCTGCATTCAAATAAAACAGTAGTTAGCCACTTATAGGATTAAAAGTTTAAATTTCCCATTAGTATTGAATTTTATCGACCATATGAACGATGCAAAACGTTCTATTCTTTCGGTCAAAATACAATGATATCTGCGTCTTTGGTTTCTTTTTTTGCAAACAAAATCAAAACTCTTCATTATAAAAAAAAAAAACTATGTATACTAAATTATAATATTAAAAAAAAACATTCAAAAAATAAACTGATAAATCACCAAGTCTAAAATATAAAAAAAATCCCGTCTGACATTACACTATTTTAATACTGCTTTTCGTTCTTCATCGCGCCAAAAACAATGTAGATATTTGTACAATTTACAAAAAGAAACGACCAAATACCAAACTTTTTGTATATTTACAATACAATCTACAATGCAAACTGCGCAAAATACCTTAGTAGTCACAGTTATGCATATATAAGACCTTTACAACAACTCTATGGTAACACAATTTTGAGTATATCACACGGGAAAGTTTGTTCTAAATACCACATGACTGCGCAGTTACAAAAGTGCAACAGATTTGTATTCAATATTTTTATTTCCTTTGATACGCACTTCTTCTAATTCTTTAACAAATTCTTGATGGTTGTATCTACTTGAAATAGAGTTTTTACTAATCTAGAACTATCAAAGTAAATGAATGAGTCGTTTAAAAGTGCATTTTAGTAAACATTGCTTTATACGCATGTTCTTTGGCCTTTTATTTGTCCTTAATAGTATGCATTGCGAAATTTCATATTATTTGCTTTTTGTGGTGCAATCATACTTTAAGTACAGAATATTTTTTGCATAAAAGAACGTAGTGTTAGCAATTTTTTTGGGGAATTAAATTATATCAATAAATATAACATAAGGTTGATTTTTAATCTATGCGTGAATCACAAAATATTTTTCTTGTTTTTTTGGGTATCTTATATTCACGCTTTTTTACATACCAAACTATTTTCAGTTTTAGATGTACATAAAACCCCAGTTTAAGTTACTGGAATACTTATAATTTGTAATAAAGACATTTATCAAAAAACACATACCGTATTACACCAATAACAAATGCAAAAAAATATGCAAAAATAAATAGCAGTGATTTTTTTTTTTTGCTATAAAATGGTCGTTCGTTATAATTTTTGTTAATTTTTTATTTTGTGATTTATGCTTACTTTTGGCATAGTACGGCTGTTTATGTAATATCATATCAACAAACAAATTTTAGGATTTATTGTGGTTTTAAGATAGTAAAAACATATTTATTTATTGATTTGGTGGTAAAGGCAAAAAAAATACTAAAATACTTCATATTTAAAATATTTACTGTAATTTTTATAACAAAGCCAAAAAAAAAATCCGTATGCAAAACACTTATTTATTAAGAAATTAGTATTTAAATAGCCGTTTCTATTTTTAGAATTGTTAATTTAAATTATTTTTAAAACTTAAAAAATAGAATATACAAGTAATTATACAATGGATATACGAAAAAAAAAAACATGGTATTATGGGCTCGTCCAAAACCCTTTTGAGATGTAAAGAAAGCCGATAAAAAATCATTAAGTAATAAAACAATCTTTGAGAATCCCTGCATAGTAAAATTTGCAAATAATAAATGTGGAGCAACCAGCGACCCTCTTGCGTGTCACAAATTTTAAAAGCAAAAAATAATGAGGGGTGACATTATTGTTATATGGTTCGTATTACAAAAAAACTATTTTTAAAAAAAAAACAGAAAATTTTGTTTTTTTAAATTTTTGTGGAAAAATCTTTTTTTCTATTGTATCTATATTTTTGTTGTATATTTTTCAAAGTATTTTTTATTGTATTTTAAGTGCTGCATTTATTTTTGTTCTTGTTTTTACGCCCAAAAAAAGCGCTGCGCAGGGTTTCGCACTGCGAGCGCCACATTATGAATAAAATTTAAATATAAT
The DNA here is from genome assembly GCA_034694785.1 of Agrenia bidenticulata. NCBI lineage: Eukaryota > Metazoa > Arthropoda > Collembola > Entomobryomorpha > Isotomidae > Agrenia > Agrenia bidenticulata. The sequence goes on along the minus strand of JAQFYM010004001.1, from coordinate 3,084 downwards.
AATTATGTTTGTCGCTTATCAACTGTTTTTGTTTGCGTTGGCATAATTTGTGTTTGTAATCATACGGTTTCTCTTGTATTTATACATTGATGTCCACTTTTATCATTTGTTTTTTTATTTTTTACTGTTTTTTCTTATGGTATATATATTTAATTACTGAACTCACAATTATAAATTTTGTAGTTTAAACCCGAAGAAATTCATTTCGACACCCGTTGGGATCGCGTAAAAATTTTACCGTGAAAATGACAAAACGAAAATTGATTTATACCTTTGTTCGTAATTTGCAATCAATACTTTAAGAATAAATGTATTTGCAAGACTCATTTTTTCGTCTAAAGTAACGATAACGTTAAAAAAATACATATCAAAGCTTAGTTTGTTCAAAAACATTCGTACGTAAATTTTAAATACGTCATGGACAAAACTACAATAGAAACCAACACTTTTTTCGGGCACCTGCTGCTATATATTTATAGTATAGAGAGAAATAGACTTACGTAACACCAAAAACCATTAAAAAGCTCTTAAGACTACGACAATTGCAAAAAAAGCACAAAAGATAAGTATAGCGAAAAAATCGACTGCCATCTAATACAAATAAAATACATAAGAATTTTATAAAACAAGATTTTTAAATTTGTGTTTTTCTTAACACAATTAAAGAAAAGTTGTAACAATGATATATGTCGGAAAAACACAATTAAACAAAAGTTGTAAAAATGATTTATGTTTAAAAAACTTAAAAACGGCGAACAGTATTTTTTTTGTTTTTAATAACACAAAAATTAGCAAACGAGGGCATAAAATTTGTGTTATTGTTACCATAAAATCTGCGAAAGAGGTTGCAACTATGTGTTTTTAATAAAATATAAGTAGCGAACGGGTAAAGTATTATACAGAAGTGGATATAAAAGGCTTTGTTTTTGTTTTTTAGCAATAAATTTTAAAATTGAATTTTTGCATGTATTTGTATTTGTATTTGTTGTTGTTTCCTAGCGTTAAACGGGGTTTTAGAAAAACCGGAACGATATTCAGAAAGGTTTTACTTTATTTGCAAAAAAAAAAAAAACTGTGAATAATCAAAAACTTGTTTTTGTTTCCGAATATACATTTTTAAAAATTATTTTTTAAGAAACTTTCTTTACATAATCTACAAAAATACAAGAGGGTTTACGTATGGATGACCTGTTTTTATGTAAGCAGTTATAGTTGCAAAAGAAGCAAAAAACGTAAATTTTTTTTTTAAAATAAAACACTCCGTAAATTATCTAAAAATTATGCGATGAACACTTTTTACTTTTAAATTCGCAACACAAATTTTAGGTTTACTTTGTCTCAAGTATAATCTTGGCGTTTTCTCTGTACGTGCATTCTAATTTACTATACGTTTTTTAAAAAAAGTTTTTGAAATGCCGTTGAAATTTTATTGAAATAGAGTATCTATAAAAGATAATATAAAAAACGCAAATTGTTTGTTTATGTGGTACTAAAACGCATTAAACTGTTTAGTAAAACAGTATATGTAGTAAAATTTACTGTTTTGAATACGATCATACTAAACACCTCAACAAAAGCAAGTACCAAATGCAAAAAAAACATGAACGTAAGAAACTACAAATATGTAAAAATATTAGCAGACTATAAAATCATATAATGTTTATGCGCCGAAGTGTACAAAGCCACAATCTTTTTGTTATCTAAATTCTTACGAGTACTAACTTACTTATTGGAAAAAAAATGTATCAATTAGTATATTTACATGTTGAATTTATATTTAGATTAAATTTTGTAGTATACCTTCTAAATTTCCTCCTAATGTTGTTAAATAGCAATAAAAACAACATAAATACTTAGATTTTTGGTAAATGTAATATCTTTTTTGCTTTTAAACATTTTTTCTTAGTGTGTTTTTTTTTCACCGCTAATATTTTTGCTCAACAAGTTTCGGACCAAAATAAAAAAGAATTATAAATGAGTTTCATACATTTTGCACCAAAAGGTAGTCAGGCATATGTGAATCCGACAAAAATAATGTTTTTGTTAATTTTCGGTTTTCTTATATTTGGTATGGCTTATTTGAGTAAAAATTATTCCAAAAAAAAATTAAATGCCCGAATCGCAAAATCTACTACTAGTTATATTTTCACGAACCATGCTCGAAATGGTATATCATAATATGTCATTTTAAGAATAGGAATAATATAAGTTTCCGCCTTTCATACTGAACAACCAAAAATGCCCAATTGAGTTAAGAACGATAAAAATTCATGGAGCACTGATGCACAATTACAAACAAACGCAAAAAAGGATTGTAGCCGTAGTTGTTTAAAGCATACAGTCGTTCTTTTTTTAAGCATTTTAGAGCCAGTCTGACAAGAAAAAATGTGTTCTAGATTGAACCTTTTTTTTGACGTGTAAACATATATGTAATGATGGTAATTTTGTATGCTATTAGTTGTACGCAGCAAACAAGATGTCATTTGCAATATTTAAATAATACAAACGTTATAATATATTATATCCTCTTGTTTAAAATACACCTTATAATTATAAGACATTACATAATATACTACAATTTTAAATTTATAGGCTTATTAACATTATGTATTTAGAGAAACTCAATTTATATTTTATTTGGGCTGATAAAAAAAGGGGATAGATAAAAGTAATGTTTTCTAATAAGTTTACTTGTACAAAGACACGCAAATTATACATAAAAGCCAAAAAAAATTAAAAAATTGAAAAAACGATAACAAAAACAATAAGAATACGAATAGATCTAAATAATCTCCATACAGATCTAAAGTTCATTTAGCGTAATGAATTATTACATTAGTAATTGTATAAAACAAATCTTTACATTAAATCTTTTGGGTAATGCGGGCTTATCGCCAGAAGCTCTGTTATTTTTACGAAAAGACATCTTAAAACTGGTTCTTTATTTAATTTCTATTTCTTTAAATACTTTTTCAAAAAGTTAAACACCAATCAACTTCTTTTCTCATTATCAGGACATTCCCCTTTATCTTATCTAACCAATAAACCATCCGCCTCAGCGAGCAATCACCGTGGCGATGGGGG